>JBBPLT010000849.1:0-12125 GCA_038089955.1 Strobilomyces dryophilus | reverse complement strand
TGACGCGGGACCCTGGAAACGTGGCTGCATACAGGAGGGTGGCCGCTGGTACCCTAATCACCGTGCAGGTGGTGGAGATTACGCCGGTGATATTGGACAAGCTGATTCGAGACGTGGACGTTTTGGATGTGCTTTAGTGGTGCACGTGGGGAGCTCTGTCGTAGTTGTGCTAGACGGTCGCCATGCGATGTATTTACTTTCTTGGTCCGACTTGACGTATGCAATCTGTGGAATCTCGTCGATGTGTCGACTTAGTACATAGTCTGTGATGAGTCCGTCAAGTGCCGTGGTCTTTTCCATCCACTAGTACCGATGAATGTACTTGTCTATTGTTAATCTCGTGAGCATCGGGACCGACTCCGAGTCCAGACCGGCTTACTGGCCTTGCGAGTGCCCAGCAGAAAGTGTCTCGGCGTTTCCTTTAATTGGGTACCATGTCGTATCCAAATGATCGATCAACTAACTACTTTCCAAACATATCACATGATCTCTGCCATTACTTAGTACCCTCACTGGCTGGTATCGAGTTCGTGAACTGAGACGTGTCCATGGACAACAACAAAAGATCCTGAGCTCCGTAGTGTCCAACGGGCTGCCGTTCTAAGATCACCAAACCGTCTTCCTAAACAGTACTAGTGTAGGGCAGTACCTCACTGACTTCGACAGCGAGGTATCACGGCTTTGAGATGGCGGCAGGTCTCGGACCTGCCATACCTCGACAAAACCATCTGTACATGCTGTAAATCCAGAGACAATATACAATGCATTGGAAGAAGAGGTAGAAGAAGTTGCGTGAAGGTTCCTCTGGAGCAGACTCCCCATCGTCGCGATCCATTGCATTGGTGTCGGGAACAGTGCGACGACACGAGTGAAGGCCATTTCTTTCCTTCAGTGAAACGGCAAGAGGCACCCTTTGGTCCTGCAAAACTTTGCACGGCGCTGAGTGCTGTCACTGCGAATCGATAACACTTTCGCCTGTCGGGGCTAGTAAAACGCAAAGAAAAGCATAGACATGTAGCCTGTCACCGGAAAGGCGTGTATGTGCGCGCGTGAACCCGGGACGTGGAGTACAGCGCGCGGAGGCAAACGGCAGACGTTTGGGGGGAATCCATATCTCCCACGAAATGTTCCCATCGGATTTCTGTTCACCGTCAGCCAGGACGAATAGCTCGTCTTGCGCCTCCGTGCGTCGTCCCATTTTCCCTTGTAAGTCGCGATGGGCTGTGACGCAGAAAGGAACGCTACGAACAGATCAACGAGTGCGACGCCATGCAAGTCGGATCTTGCATACTTCATAATGAGACTGACCCCCGTGGAGCACGTGGATTCGTGCTGGTGCTGGAAGCCGGACGATGAACGCCTTGCTAGCGCCACGACAGGATCATTGCTTGACGGGAGTGACGGGTCGTTTGTGGCCGAACGAGCGCCAGTCTTCGATCTCCGTTCGGATCATTTCTCTGGGAGGAGTCGGCTGTGTGAAAACCTCCAGATCGGACTTGACTCCGAGAAGAGGGTGAAATAGAGCGGTTCCTGTGGCCGCTGGCTCATGTTCAGCATGGGCCTTTGGGTCGTTGCTCGTGTGCAGAATCCACCTCTGCAATCAAGTTTAGCTGGTAGAACTCGTGATTATTGAAGGGCGACAACTAACCAAAGAGGAGCTTCTAGAGGACGACTGAGGTGGTTTGGAGTGTGGAGAAGGAGAGAGTACATTGAATTCTGAGCGGTGGCCCATCTTGTTTGCCGGGCCCTGGCAGTAACATTCAGCCGACGTTTCCACCCCTTCAACCCCGCACGCTCCACCCTCTTGATTCTCCATGTTCCAAATCGTCCATGCACACGGAGCTTTCAATTTCGTTACACGATCATCCATCCTACTTGGCCCAGGTGCCCGTGCTCGTCGGCCACCCTTGTTGCGACTCGCGTGTCACCGATGCGGTCGCTTGCCCGCTGTCGAAATTCATTCACAAACAGGACGTGTCTGCTGCTTCTACTGGTCTCCGTCCAGCAGAGTACAACCTCGTCACCGCGTTCCCTGGAGAAGATCCGACCGTTCGTCTTCTGAGGCAGCATGGACATACATATGTTCTCCTCCGCATGTACGGGCCCATTGTTCCTCTCTTGATGGGTCTTTACCTGAATGTCGGAAAGCTGGATTCCGAGCCTACTACGTTGTGTGATTAAAGCAGTCGAAGATCACGCGACGATGGACTCACGTCGAACTGCAGAGGAATGCTCGTCGCCCCCTGAAATCCTCTGCACATAGGACAGTGGGGGCATCGTTTGAATGCCGGGTTTCCTGATATGAGACGCCGCGGAGAAAACGCGCTCATGGGCCACTAACACGCGGCGCGGGCTGTGGGGATATATCGACGATGACCATGGGAAGGAGGCATACGCACAACTCTCTGTTTACTGCCACCTGATACTGTCGACAATGACTGGTGCGTGCCGGTGCCATGGTGCACATTTGCGCTGACTGTTGGACAAGAGCGTTCCGAGCGCGTCGAGTTCGATGCCGGTGGGTACTTA
Source organism: Strobilomyces dryophilus (assembly GCA_038089955.1). Taxonomy (NCBI): domain Eukaryota; kingdom Fungi; phylum Basidiomycota; class Agaricomycetes; order Boletales; family Boletaceae; genus Strobilomyces; species Strobilomyces dryophilus. The sequence goes on along the minus strand of JBBPLT010000849.1, from coordinate 9,596 downwards.
GATGCGCTGGCGTTCTCTGCAAATGGCAAGTATCTTGTGGGCGGCGGCTCGGGGCTTCAAGTGTGGCGAGGAAACGATTGTGTGGCGAGAATGGCGACAGCCGGGTTGGTCCGTTGTGTTGCGGTGTCCAATGATGGACGATGGATCGCTGCCGGAACAGCGCTCGGCGAGATCTTCGTGTGGGACGCGAACACGCACAAACGAGCATTCAAGCAGAATAGCAGCTCCATCCATGGCGTTGATTTCTCGCCAGACTCGACCAGACTCGTCTCCGCGTCGGAGAGCACAGCAGCCATCGTTTGGAACGTCAACACTCGCACACAAGAGCAGACACTCCGCCACGATCGCCGTTGGGTGCTCGCAGCCAAGTACTCGCCGCGGGGAGATCGCATAGCAACCGCCGACGAAGATCACGTTCGACTCTGGGACAGCAACGACGGCAGCCTGCTGGTCAAGATACAAGTGGAAGTTGTCCCGTGGCGCAACAATGGTCTCGTCTGGTACAATGACTATCTCTTTGTCTTATCCAAACAAGCGATCAAAGAACTGGATGCTTCCACCGGGTCAATCGTCTCCGAATGGCAAGTTCCAGTTACCCACTATGGGGTCCGTATCGCGCTACCCAAGCATGGACGATTCATCGCGTACGCTGCAGACAGCACCGTCACGCTCTGGGACACGTTCAGGCATTCCAAGATCGCTCAAATCCGACACGCTCAAAAAATAAGCTCTATTGCGATCTCGCCCGACGACCTCACATTCGCCATCGGTGGAGAGCACGGGAAAGTCGTCATCCACAGTCCATCTCACATCATTGTGAGTGTTGTACGTGGTCTCATGGCATAACCAGTAAACATCCTTGCCTGCCATAGGATTCATCGCATCTAATGCTAAAAGAGCCCGACATCCAGATCGACCCTACCGCTTTCGACGCATGGCAGCACGGTCACCTGGGCCGTGCCGAGGCATTGTTGGACACAGCGATCGCCACCTCTCGGACTCAATATCATCATGCACTCGCCAGTCGAGCTCTCATACGGGCTGGCCTCGGAAGATTGGATGATGCACTCGCGGATGCGGAGAAGGTGTGCTCGGTTTGATATTCCCTCGTGCTGATGTTTGCTCATTTTCGATAGTCCATCGACATTCGACCGACCGTCTTCGGATACATCGCGAAGAGCATCGCGCATGTCGGCAAGGGTGACAGGCACGAGGCTTATCGTTCCTGCGACATTGCAATCGAGCGCTTTCATTCCGATCATGTCACCATTCTCCTTCTCGTCAAAGTATGTCCTTTCCCATGTAGATGTTCAGCTGCTCATGTCCAAAGTCTGTCGTTGTGTTCATGGCAAAGGAGCACATCGATGCCATATCTCGCGTAGACGACCTTATCACCATATACCCCTTTGTCTTCACCTTCTATGTCGTTCAGGCACGTGGACATTACCTCCAAAGGTTCCTGCTCACCTTCCAACAGGCCCACATGCTTTTTCTCCATGGCAACTCTCTCATGGAACGACGCAACTACGAGGATGCAATGCGTGCTTTCAAGCGTGCACGAGACCAACTACGACCATGCCCATCTCAATCGCTCTGTCTCATCTCACTGGCAAGTTTTGCGGACAATACCGTGGAGACACCACTGACTTACGGAACAGATATTTGGATGGAAATTTGACAATCTCGACATCCTAATTCAGCAACGTATGTGTGAAGCACTCTATTCAACGGGCCACACGGTGACCGCGGGCCAATCACTTCTCGAACTCGTGTATACATCCGAAAAAGAGGTGTATATGGCAGAGGCCATCGTCCAGTGGATATCCGGTGAGCTTTCTTTCTTTCTGTCCATACAACCGACTTGGATTCAGCAATCTTGATCAGATTTCGCACAACAATGTCTCACCACCCCTGAAAATGGCACAGCGTTGAGCGCGATTCACGGTGTTGATGGATCAGGGCTTCGCGCGTCACTTCTGAAAGAGTGGGCGAAAGCAACGCTGACCAGTTGTCCCTGGAAAGATTCTTTGGCCAGCGCTGTCGGTGTAGGTATTTCCTTGTCTCACAAGTGTCTCGGCGGGTCTGATGTGCTTGATCTCAAGTTCGTCGTTCCAGTATCTGCTGTCTATCAGGCCATATGCGAACGTCTGGATGCAATCGGACGAATCGCAGACGCGACCGATTGTTTAGTCGAACTGGAAAAAGAGATCTCGCTGGAGACTGATGAGCAAGTGAAATGGTGTAGGGGTGGGTCTGTACACACATACAACATGCGGCAATTCATTCGTAGACCTCATTTTCAGACTTCAAGCATCAGCTCAGCAGAAAGCTGGAAGAACATGGGGATGCCATGATGCTTACTCAGCGGCACGACGAAGCCGTCGTGCTTTACTCGAGAGCGCTGTCCCTCAATTGCAACCCTCTCACAGATTTGCTTGCGAAGCGAAGCAAGGCACGTGCCAACATGGGTTTGTGGAAGGATGCGATAGACGATGCAAATCAAGTAGGTCGTTTTATCTTATATGACATCGTCACGTTAATAGATGTTCGTCAGGTGATCTCGTTGGACCCGTCATCACCACTAGGTTACGAGAGGAAGTATGCAGCCTCGCGCGGCTCAGGTGACCTTGGTGATGCAGAAGTGGCATTCACGACGATGCTTTCGAGAATGGCAGCGTCCCCGGACATGGAGATCCGTGGTAAGCAAAACGAACTCGTACTCACTTTCGTTACTTACTGGTCTGGAATCGCAGAACGCTCCCGTCTTTATGTGAAACCGACGGAGACAGAGGCTGCCATTCGTGAAGTGGTTCAATCGGCCATTCGCGAGTCTCCGCTGGTCCTCATCAACACCCATTCTGGTCGTCTTCTCGACAAACACGGGCAAGCAGCGTCGTTTGAATCACGACCAATCTTTCACGAGTTGGTCGCGTCCACAACCACTTCCATTGATCGTCGCCGCATCCAGGATGAAGTCAGCTACTACTATCGTTATGCGACGTTTTCGCACAAGTGGAAGGAAAGGGAACCCTCGTTTGGTGATGTCATCCAGCTCATCGTGTACGAGCTCGAACATTCGCCGACACACGAGAAACTGCGGAGGTTTTGCGAGACGGTACGGGAAGCTGGGCTGCATTGGGCTTGGAGCGACACGTGTTGTATCAACAAGTCGGATCCCTCGGTGCTCCAGGAGGCCCTTGTCTCGATGTTCCAGTGGTACCAGAGCTCGACTCTCACAATTGTTCTGCTCTGTGACGTCCCCTTGAAGCGTCTATTCGATAGTGTCTGGAACAGTCGTGCGTGGACATTGCAGGAGTACCATGCATCGAAGGTGGTCCGATTTTACAACAAAGACTGGACGCCGTACAAGAACCTCGACATTCCGAACCACAAGGAATCACCCGAGATCATCGCGGAGATGGAGGAGTCCACCCGGATTCCGGCGCATGCCCTGGTGGCATTACGGCCTGGCCTGGACGACATTCGGGAGAAGCTGCGGCTTGCTTCGATGCGCCAGTCAACACGGGTTGAAGATGCGGCCTATTCGCTACTTGGAATATTCTCTCTTTCAATGTCTATCGAGTATGGGGAGGGGGACAAAGCACTCGGTCGCTTGTTGGCTCAGCTGCTTGCTAGCTCTGGAGACACGAGCATTCTAGCTTGGACTGGGAGGTCGGGTGGTTTCAACAGCTGTTTGCCGGAGAAGATTGTTGTGTTCAGCCAGTCAGCAAACTCGCACATTCCTTCCGCGATGGCCAGTACGGATGTAGAGATCGCAATCCACGGACTACGCAAAACGTTGCAAAATCGGTCGCTTGCCAAATTATATGATCGGCTGAACGAACTCCCAGTGCCGCAATTCAACGGAAAACGGATGAAGCTTCCGTCAATAGCTTTCAAACTCGGGCCCTTGTCAGTTTCGCGACGTGGAACAAACCGTGTGTTCCGCGCACAGACTGATGCGCTGGGGATTGTGGAGATCCAAACCGACGAGGATCTCTCCCGCTTCAAGTCTCTGGTGCTCGTACATCCATGGATCGACTTTCTCCTGGACAGACAGCCGGTTGGCGGTGGCATCGACCCGCTCCTTGAAGGAGTCGACGGGGTTATCGAGACAATACAGGAGGAGGGCACGGAGGACCAGTCCTCCATGAGTGGCGGTCCCAGTATCTCCCTGGGGGAGCCGAGATCGGGGCCGCGATTCATTCCCCGCCTTGGGTTGTTCGGCCGGCGGGGCGCTCGAGACGTGGCGAGCCTCGCGTTCGACGCCCAGTCTCTTCGTCCACCGTCCACCGTGTCGGACAAGGACAGAGAGATGAACGCTCTTCGGGTCTTGGTCCGTCTGAAACAGCCCTTTGGAGCACTTTTACTCACGTCCGACCCTCGCAATGTGAATGCGTACAAGAGGGTCGCCACAGGGACTCTGATCACTGTCCAGGTGGTGGAGGAGATGACGCCGGCGATGCTGGACAAGTTGATACGTGGTGTCGACGTTCTGGACGTGCTCTAGCGGCGCTGGTCCAGCATAGTCGTCGTAGTGGTCTGCTGGATGATTGCTCAGAGGGGCTGGCCTCCATGTAGCGTACTTACTCTGTACTACTACTGTACGTTCTATGCAAATCTCTGGAAGACGGAATTCCCCCCCAACTTCTGGGCAGGGAGTGGGAAATCGAACCTGAGAATGCACACCCCGCCAATGTCGGACCCTCTCCTCTACTCCGAGCTCTACGAATCACTCTCGGAAGCGCTCCACGTTCTCGGCGGGGTAGCTTACCCCGCAACTCACCGAGAGCCTCCTACCAGTGGCAGGCCAGAACTTTCGTCAGCTGCACGCCGGCCGTGGTCTAACGACCAGAGACTCGGACTCGGTGTGCGCGCAAAGACAACGACGAGGACGGAGACGCGTCCTTGATCGTCATCGCGCGCGCGCTAGCTGGTCGTCTCACCGTCCTGGGACGGTGAGCAGGGCGAGGTCGAGGGGTGACGGAATCGATATCCTTAGAAATACCGACATGAGTATCCATCTGCAAACCAGAGTATATCACGTTATGCGCCCGAGACTTTCGTGAGGGCTATACGCGAGGCTCTACGAGGGCTCTGATTGGACCGGAACATCCTGGTACGAGACTTTGGCTAAAACCTCCGCCCTTTGGGCACCCAAAGGGCACAAGCGAAACACTGATGCTCGAGCGGTGCGCTAGCACGCGCGTCGAAAATAAATTACATAAAAAAGAACAAACTGTATTGTCGAGTATATTATACACGATCGGTTTCTCTTTCCAGATATCGACGTGCATGCAGAGGTAGACTGTATGTGGCGTCATGTAAAATCACGCGCGACGTAACTCGACACTCATTCACGAGAACTAGGTCCGAAAAAGTGAGCACGCGCGGCCAACGATACGTATGGTCACGTTCTAGCAGCTGCTGTGTGCAACAGAGCAATACGTTGACGATGAGTTGCGCATGGAGGGCCCGGAAGGGTAAGAATATCCACAGATAATGCAAGCTGTCGATGTTCGTGTAGACCAAGCGATGGTGAGGACACGAGAGAGGGCTCACCGAAGGATAGCCTAGTACCGACTCGTATGGGGTAGTCGAGAAGAAAAGACGAAGGAGAGGGAAAGGGGAGAAAAGTACAGACTAACACGAATAGAGGAAATCATTTAGGATCGTTTCCTTCATACCGGCAGATATTATTGAAAGAAACGGTGTTGTGTCTGTTGCTTGGATGAGACTGATCTCAGCAGTGGGCAAGCCGACCATTGGACGACGTACTGTGGATAGGGAGTGAGGCGGGCATGATCCGACCACATGTATCCAGAGCATGTATTTGGCAGCTTTGTTGACGTCGACGCCACCCGAATACTCAGGAAAATATCTCTCCAATGGCACTTGAAACGTATGAGGAGACCGAAGACATGAAGACTCGAGCAACGCACTTTGGCAACTTGGCCTTGAATACGTCGATCTTGTTCGACGTCTTCGAGAACCATCACGAGTTGACGACGGATTCAAACAGGATGAGTGATTCGGTCATCCGATTCTACACAGCTTCAATTTAGGCTGTTTGTACGAGGGCGAAGGCAGCACTTGCCTGATTCTTGTCCTCCAGTAGCACCTGGTCATATTCGCTGAGGGCAGATGCTGGTAGCACTTTGGAAACAATGTACCCATTTCTTCTGCTCCGAATTATTGTCGCCGAGGCCGATGATCTGTGTTCTAAATGACGTTGGGGCAAAGAGGGAACGGAAAGTGTGACTATGTACTGAAACTGGCCCATCAGAAACCGTATCTCAGTGATGCCCGTCGTCTTGAGACAGGACCCGTAAAGCGTCGTTCGCGATCAGGAGGTAGATTGGTGAACCTATTCGCAGAGATGTTTTGCGAATCGGTTCCCCAATCTACCTGCCGACCCACCGATGTCGAACGTCGGTGAAGAAACTGAAGGGTGAACATCAGGACGAGAATGGACAGACAAGTCTCGGTCTACGCACTAGATGGCACTGTCCATGAGGTAGAATTCACCACCATAGCCCATAAGCTCGGGGATGATGGGGTCATTCCAGAGTTGATGGATCGCCTGGGCGACTTCAGCGGAAAACTCGAACGTCAGTGAGGGGTCAATTCAGTAGTCGAAGAACCGGTCCATGTTGACCTGAGGCGGCGAAGATGAGTAAGGGGTAGAACTCGAAAGAGAATAAGACCGTGGTTGTCCTGGTCTACGCAGTCAAGACAGATCTTATGCATCGCGAGAACGATGGCTTGCACGCTGTCCAGCGTATTCCGGTAAATGGTGGGTCGGCAACTCATTAGTTCCTCGCCCGTGAAACCATTCTGGTACGCTGCCTTTGTTTGCTTCATGATCGTCGACTTACCTGATTTCCCCGAGCTTAGTAGAAGGGGATGGCGTCAGTAGATGACGACAATAATGGGCGAAGGGTGCAAAGAGGCGCCCAAAGGGCGGAGGAGAGAGAGCAGTATTTTGCACTCCTTGCGAAGTCTGTGCATCCGAGTCGAACTGGCAATCCATAGCGTCCAATATTGCCTCTGCGGCTCTGGCAGAGATACAGTTACACATAGCAAAAAGTGCGGAGGACCAAGCGCGGGGGGTCGAGATGATGAGAAGATAGACGAGCGGACTCGGAAAAGCCAAGACGGCAAACGACGCAGTTAAAGGATGAGAAATAGCGAGGCTGACGGACGACTGTTCGCTGGGTGGCTGAGTGTTTGTTCTTGTGTGCGACGGTTGTCAAGTCTGGTCGAGTCTGGCGAGAAATCGATGCCGAGGATGGAATACTCGTTCGTACGTGTTCGCGTCCCACACGTAGAGTTCTCCATGGAATGTTCCGGCAGCGATCCACCGTCCGTCGTTGGACACCGCGACACATAGGACAGCTTCGGCTTCCATCGCCGCCAACCACTGGCAGTCCTTTCCTTGCCACACTCGAACACCACCTCCCAAGTGGCCGCTCACGAGACACTTGCCGTTGGCAGAGAAGGCCAGCGCTTCTGAGCTGTCGCCAGCGTCCAATTGGACGCGCTTGGAATGCTCTTGTCCAATAATCAGCGCAACGGTGTGGAGGATCTCTCACGCTTCAATTCCATGATGCTCGTTCACCCATGGATCGACTTCCTGCTCGAGAGACAGCCTGTCGGCGGCGCTACCGGCACATCGCAAGGACAGCACCCGATCGGTGACATAATCGAAGCAATACCGGAAGAGGGTACAGAGAGGATTGACCTTCCTTGACTGGTGATCCATCGTTATTTTCCAGTTCTGATGCCGCATCGGTGGACGCGGAAACAGGACCGTAGCGACGCTTTCCCCGCCTTGGATTATTCGGCAGACGTGCAAGTCCAGACCGCAACTGACTACTTTCCAAACATATCACACGATCTCTGCCATTAGTACCCGCACTGGCTAGTAAACTGAGACGTATCCACGGACAACAACAAAAGATCCTGGGCTCCGTAGTGCACCGCCGATGGGCTCCCGTTCTAATATCAACAAACCGACTTCCTGGACAGTACTAGTGTAGGGCAGTACCTCACTGACTTCGACAGTGAGGTATCACGGCTTTGAGATGGCGGCAGGTCTTGGACCTGCCATACCTCGACAAAACCATCTGTACATGCTGTAAATCCAGAAACAATATACCATGCATTGGAAGAAGAGGTAGAAGAAATTGCGTGTAGGTTCCTCTGGAGCAGACTCCCCGTCGTCGCGATCCATTGCATCGGTGTCGGAGGAACAGTGTGACGACACGAGTCGCTGTCGTTCGTCAGACCATCGAGCAACGGTGTGAGCCGCCTTGCGCGACACTCGCGGGGTGTCGTCGGCGGGATTGCTGAGAACATCGAATATTTCCTGGATGAAGGCCTCCCGCCTCCCCGGTAGGCATCCATCTTCAAGCTCAAACCCGGTCCCAAAGGGATGAGGCATGCCGTTCAAGTCGACGGATTGCTCTGTATTTTCGTCAATGCAAGGTCATGGGTCGCGACGAGACTCACCCATGCCTTCTACGACGTTCATCATCCGAAGGACGGTGACCCCCATCTGCACTACGACACCCTCCGACAACACCCTCTTGATTTCTTGAAACCTCCTTTCGTACTCGGCGATCTTCGCATCAAGGTCCGATGTCGTGCATTTTGCCATTCGAAACCCTATATGCGAGATCAGGGGTCGTCATCAAACCAGGGGCGGGCGACGAACAGAAATTCTTATACGTGGCGTATTCGGCGATGAAGTATCCACACTCCGTCACCTGCTTGAACAGAGTCGTGATGGTCTCGGTATGCTTTTCGATCGTCTTCAGGAACTCGACGTCTTCGACGAAATCCAGAACATCAGTCATCGTACCCGCTAAACGAACGATCCGATCGTCGCGATCTTTCTGACTGATCAGGACCTTGTCGGAATCATTCAGCGCTCAACGAGAGGACCGAAACTGCGCATGCAAGACCTTGTTCGTAGCCAATAGGACAAGCCGTGCCGTCTCAGCGTATGGATGAAGCTATTCAACGTTTAGCTGATGAACAGAGCGAGAGATGGACGATTAATTACCGATGCGATCGGAGACACGTCCTTAGCCAGCTGTTGTACTCTCTGCAGTAGAACGGGCCACCTGTTCTCGAACATCTGTACGAGGACCACAGCGCCATTGTCATCGACCTCCTGGGCCGTTTCAAGCCCTGTGACAACTTGGGCTGCCGAACTGATCAACTTGGCATCTATGGGAGTGAATCGAAGCACATTTGTCACATCCTTTGCTCGTCTGACGACCTCCTTGGCTTGTCGTTCGTCTGCATCGATGCCCACATAGGGCTCGACGGCCAAGCAGAGCTTGAGTGTAACCCCGGTGAGATCGGAGGCGTCGGTGGTGCCATCCTTGCGAAGAGTCGTCTCGAGGACTAATATCGAAGAGTTAGCGCCAGCAGAATGCGTCCTGTGTGACGCTGTCGTACCTCCGTCGTTTGACTTGGCCAGCACCCCGCAGACGGTGTCGGCGAAGGTTCCAACTAGCGTGTCCTTTCCGATGTAATGGTTCTGGTAAACCAGGACGGAGAGGACGGAGAGATTGTCGCCGTCG
>JBBPLT010000848.1:0-12130 GCA_038089955.1 Strobilomyces dryophilus | reverse complement strand
TCTTTTCCTTCTCTTCTTTCTCATTGGCTAGCCTTGCTCTCTCCGCCTCTTCTTTCTCTTTCTCTTCCTTTTCCTTGGCCAGCCTTGCTTTCTCCAGTTTCTCTTTCTCCTCTTCCTCTTCCATCTGTCTCTTCACCTTTGCAAGATCGCCCTTGTTGTTTCCGTCTTCCACTGTCTGAGAGTTGTTCTATCACATCAGCTAAGATGAATTTTTATAGTACACGCACCACCTACCGCATAAGATGACCGTCCGCTGCTCCTGTCCGGTACCTGTGGCTCACCCAGAGTTATTGTCGATTTTGCGCGGGTTCCTTGAGGATGCTCGCCGTTCAAGCTGGACGCTTGGACCCCCGCTCCACTGGGTCCAGCACCATTCAAGCGGGGGTTCAAGCCCGTCTTGAAGAATCTCGAGACGACTTCGCGAAGCGTTTCATCTTCCAGGCCTGCGCTGGTCGGACTTTCCTGGCGCAGCTTGTACGCCTTGCGCTGGGCGTCCTCGCGTGCCTGGAGAACGTTGATAAGCGTCTCCATCTGCATGAGATTACCCTCTTCCTCGCTTGGGACCGTGGGACTCTTGCACAGCTCCACGTACGAGTCGAGCAGCCGGTCGTCGTCGTCGATGCCGTGCTGATTGTAGATGGAGATGCGTTCCGCAGGCGAGAGTCCGAGCCCGTCGAGCTCCCGGATCGCTAGCTCCTTGATCTTGGGGAACGCCCAGCGCGAGGCGAGGTTGAGCACGGTCACCCACTTCGCCTTGGGTTGACGCTCGTACGAATACTCCCTATGTCCGATCGCGTGGGTCAACGACGGCGGTTCGCACGATTGGCGGCCTGAATCGACTGGGCTCACCGATCATACCAGACCCAGAGTAACTGGGCGAATTCGTCTGGCTTGACGTCGAGCGTGTACGGACGGGCGTCGGTGCCCGAATGGGGATCTTCTGCGACGGTGCTCGCAAAGAGGTCGCGAAAGACGTCAGATTCACGCTCGAAAAAAGAGCGGTGGACTCTGAAGAGAGTGTTTCCCGTCTAGCGGACCCCGATCTGATCAACCAAAAAATCTCGGTACACGCGTCCGACCTACCAAAAAAGAGACGCTGCCATCACTTAAATAATACTCTGGATGGTTTGTGACGCGGCCGAGTCCACCTCCCATGTCTGGTGGATGATCGATGATGGTGGGGGTAGAGGGGATGACGGGAGGGCGTCGAATGCGGACGCGATTATCTATATCCCGACCGCGAGCGTCTCTTCCCAGAGAGATCCATCAGGGGCAGGGGAAAACCCTCATTTCGTCCGCTGATTGTACAGCACATCCTGTGCGGATCTCGCTTCGCGTGGGTGCATGTACGACGGGAGATCGCTTTTAGATTTCGTTCCATCTCCCTTTCACCGGCCGTAGCACCCACGAGCCCACGGTGCCGTCACTGCGGTGGTAGCGTGATCGAGGGCGCTGTCGACATCCGCAGCAACGCGGACCCACGAAATGCCTTATCGGAGACAATCATAAGGCCAGATTCTGTTCCAGCGAAGCCATACAGGAACATGCAGTGCATACCCATGGAGCTAGCCTCCTATAGCGATAAGAAGACAGTTCTGATCATCATCGAAGTACTCAGTCGCATCATAGGAGAAGAACGGCACCTCATATATAGTAACGGTCTGGCCACGAGGCTGCCACCCATGGGATAAGTACCGAGGTGGCCCTCTCGCTGGCACTGGTACGAAACGAGGTCGAACCCTGGTTTCCCGGAGGGGGTGTCAAGAATAGTCTGATAATCATACAAACAAGCTTCGGCGCGCAGCAAGTACTCGTACATGTCTGGCACGTTCAAGAAAATAATCAGCGGATAGAATACACGAATTCAGCTGAAATCGTCAAGAAATCGGATTCAGTAAACGCCTGGAATGAACTTGTACTTCACGACGGAACAGTAACGCTCCCAGTCTTTCCCGTACTTGATCGAGCAGCGCTCAAAGTCGCGTCCACAGCGATGAGTGAGAACCAAGATGAAGAAGACGCAATAGAAATAGGGGATAATAGTTGCCCTACCGATGACCGCGCCCCAACAGAAAGACATGACCCAGTCGGCGACGTAGTTCTAGAGAGGCGTTCAAGCAAAGCTCGCACAATAGGAGGAGACATACAGGTTTCCGAGAGTACTTCCACCACCCGTCGATCAAGAGGCGGTTGCTGAGGACGACCTTAGACTAAATACGGAGCAAGAACGGCAGGTCAACCTACCCGTGTGCAGTTTGGATGAACTCTGGGTTCTTCAGGGTATTCCAGGGCAACTGAGGAAATGTGTTGCGGAACTGGGTGATGCCTTGGTTCTGCATTTTGAAGCGACTCTTCTGCACCATGGATGTGTCCCAGCTGCGGCGGAATCTACAAGTCAGGGAAGTGTATTCGCTCAGACGCGGGCTTACACGTAGTACGCAGTGAGGAGTGTAGTGAACAGAAGGCCGTATGTTGACATGGAAAATTTGTATTTGGAGGGGTCATGAGAGGCCATATAGACGACGGAGTATACATATGCCTAAACAAGGGTTAGCGCACAGAGCTGCAAGCTGAACGAGGCTCACAAATGGGATACCGGCGAAATTCCAAAAAATGAACATGAAACCACATTTCTCGTGGTAGATATCCCAAGTTTGTGGAATGCATTCCTCTCCTTTTCCACTGCGCACAGATGTAGCGAGATGCTATAGCTAAGGCTGAGGGAGCCTACCAAGCATTTAGATAGAGCCAAGTGGCTAGAATCATGAAGGCCATATTCTGTAGGCGACCCAGTTGAAGAAACTCAGCGTGACACTAAACGAGCAGAGACTTACTGGCGTGACATATCCATAGTGTTCATATTGATGGCAAGCACCGGAGACGGCTAAAAAGAAGACGATGACCCAAGGAATGCGAACATCCGCCCACATCTTGAGGTCTACAGGGCCAATGCGAGGGTTCAAGCAAGCCCCCATAAACACGTCATAGATGAAATTGCCGGACATGCGAATCTGGTTACCAGTTGCGACGGTGAAGAAATACAGCCCAAAGGAGACTGCAAAACCATATATCATCGCAACCGACATGATATGACCATAATTGCTGATGAGTTCTGTGAGCCGAAAAATGTTGAATAAGTGGAGTAGGGCAGCAGTGATCATCGTAATGTATATGGACCAGAGACCGTTGCAATTATACATCAGCTTCTTGTAACCAAGCGAGGGAACCGGAAGTCCTTCTTGCTTGTAACCCGGCACGACCCAAGCAAGGAGGAGCTGATAGACGATGAGGCCGGTGTAAACTTTCCAAGAATAGGCATTCGGGCTAGCATCCTGCATAGATGTGATTAGCGATCGTTATCTGGAACTCGCCATATGACTTACATCGCGAATATGAGCCCACATACGATAAAGGAAGGGGAAGATATCGTCCACAGAAGTAGGCACTACGAGTTTTCCATCGTAAAACCAAAGACATATCCAGAGGTAATACATCAGTATGGGGAAGCCAACCATTATGGCTGCAACGCCCCAGGGGCCACCGAACTCCCATCTGAAGACCATGTTGGTGGGTATGGATGACCTCGGCGCGGTACGCTCACGTTTGGTGTTGATCCAGAAGCTGGTCAGTTTTGCGACCCTCGTCTGTGGTGATCGTGGGCTCGGCAGCTGGCCACTGCGGGTCATGCACCTCGAGACCTCGTAGCAGCTCCTTGGAACTGTCGCAGGAGTGCGACATGTTTGTGGGCAAACCTGCAAGAGATAGTTTTGATTTTTATACGAGCCAAGCATGCCCTTCGGCCCGAGATGCGGGTGGAGTGCTTCACGCTCCTTATTTTACACGGGCTCTACACCTAGTGACATCCGAGTCAGACCACAGGTCGCCACGGACGAACGGCGCTCTGTGTTACCCCGCTCTGAGGACCAACGGGCGCCGATGGCTCAGTAATTTGGTCGCGTCGTATCGGAGATAACTGGCAAAAACACGTTTCACCTAAACGCGCCTCTAGGACTGGACAAGTATCATATCCTTCAACCCCTACAAGGCAGGGGACTAACCAGGTCACATCGGAAATTACTATCAAGAACACGTTTCACCTGATCATGCTCACGGTGCCTGACGAGGACCATATCAGCCCTCGACTTCCTGGGCGCCCACAGTGGGCACTTGCATACTCTGAAGGCCCCGATATCTGTCTGGAGCTTCAGAGATTGATTTTCAGCTTTGGAGTATCTCACAAAGTTATGACGATGATTCCAAAAGTTCAATGGATAGCAATTTGTTATCGTGGCAGTTGTTCGCCTGACATACCAGAAATTTGAATCTGGGGGCACACGATCGGCGATCAACGATCATGCCCCTTCGCCAGGAACCGACTGGGGGAGCTGTGTGCCTAGGTGAGTCGTAGGGGATGTAGCTGGGGCTTATGGAACGATTGTTTCGTGACCAAGGAGACGCTCAATGTTGATATGGCACCGCACCAGTAGCAGGCGGAGCGGCGTTCCACAGTCTCCGAGGACCGTGATGGTCTCGTGGAGGTCAAGTGCTTACCGGGCTTTGAACGGTTCGTCTTGCCCAAAACGTTTACTGCTGCGCGCTGGGAACTTGTCGTTATCCTCTAAATTAGTAAATGAACCCGATACGAAACGTGGATCGATCCATACACATGGCACTCGTTCACATCTGTTCAAGCTCAGATGTGGTTGCGTGGCTCCGGAGTAGTAAGAAACCTCTTCGACTTGGTTCGACGGCGGCCATTACTGACTCGGATTTGCATCATGGACCGTGGCAACGGCCAGGTGATAAACCTTGATCAGCACAAAAATTGGATGAAAGGTCAGTGAAAAGTATATCATTAGACCACCTTTTACGATCCAGCTCCTCGTTGGCGAAAATTCCCAAGGAAATTACAATGGACACAGTATTTCGGCACACTAAATCACAGACCTTCCGTGCGAAATATGCGACGTTTACTGTGAGGAAGAGATGTCCTCGGATACCTTTGGCCACAGCTCGTCGAATGACCCGGCGTCACCTACATTCGACAAGCACGGAAAACGGTATGATTTCACCTCTTCGTAGGCCCTGGAGTTCAATTCATGAAGGAAATGCACCCTCACATCGACCACCTCAACCCGACGCCTTACCGCCGCCTGTAGCCACGCCAATAAAAGAACAATCACGAGACGTCCAATCGATCTTGCATCCTTCCTACTTCCACCCCATCATCGCGTCAAATACTGCCTGATCGTTTGATGTACGTCGCTTCTCTTCACATCTATCGGTATGGATCGTCTCGTTACTGATATCCTCTCCTAGTGTCCACTGATCTCATCGTTTTCCCAGACAGCCCCGTCATTCTACCCTCTAAGATGAAATCACCGCTTTTTGTCGCAAGGCCGGCTACAACAAGGACGGCATCCCCTACACTGGCGCTTCCGGGGCCGTCTTGGCCTGGGTCAAGTACGGTCCCAACATTAGTATAGATGAGGTGCTCATGCAATGCCGTACCTAGACACTCACCCCGATTCTGGCGCGAAGGCCACTCGTGTCTTTACGTCTTTTGCCACCCCGCCTGCACTATGGGCTATATCCTCATTGAGTACATTGATGCTTCGGACTGCAGCGACACCGACCACGAGCGGGTAGCGAGGGCCGTGCGCACGCTCATCGACGTTGAAGCCCCAAACCACGTGCTTGGACACTTTGGTAGCGGGGCAGCCGTCCGTAGCCTGTTCTATGAGTGAGCGTCCGGTATCAAATACCGGACGAGCAAAAAGCTCGAGAATCATATTAACGGAGTAAGTGACCACTAATTTTTCAAGTACATCTTGAGGATTTACGGCCGTGAAAGATCCTTGGATACAGCGGAGACGTTAAAGCAGCTAATTTTGAGAACGAAAAGCTTTACCCTTACCCCTTCGATATCAATCCTGGCAATTTCAAGTTGCTCAATGACACGATAGTGGTCCTCGATTTTCGTGCCACCTGTTTTCTACCCGAATCATTCATCAGCTACGCTTTGCGAAAACCGGCACACAACTTCGCGCTGAAAGTTGCTTCCCACTACCCGAAGTCGATCAACTTCGAGGCAAATGATATAAGTCAGCCTGGCAGCATTCGTTCTACCTAGACTAACCTGACGTCTGGATAGGGCTTCCGAAAAACATCCGACAGCGTATGCCAGGCTGACGGATTGCTGTCCTCGGTTATCCGCACTCGTCATGTATCTTCTTGTGCCGGCTCCTTTTGTGACTGATACTCTCGACTCACCAATTTGTAGTACTATACAACGATCGAGGAAGCAACTTCCAGATACAGGGTGTCGGCGTTAGTGGTCCGCCAGGCAAGGACTTCCCGATGCTCGGAAGCAGCACTGGTTCCAGTCCCACGGGGGGTCATGTCTGGCCCTGTATGCTGCATGCTCGCCATCGCTGGGTTACCAGCAACAGCAGCAAGCCCCGCAGGCACAGCCCCAACTATCGCCAGAAAACCAGTTTCTGCGTAACGTCGCTCTGTCTCAGCCTTCTTCCCAACCGCAAGCGCAACCATCGCAACAGCAACAGGATGACATCGGGCAGACTCCGTAGTCTCAGTCGTACTTATAAGATCGGTCAGGCACTACTTATCACAGGAACGACACATATCCTCATCATTCTTCAAGCACTCTGAACGTTAGCTGCCTCCCGTCTCGGACCATCTCGACGACACAAACGTCACGTATGCCCAGTAGCTTATAGTGCACCCCTTCTTTGATTTCATCCTTTGGCAAATGGTGCCTGTTTTCACGTGATCAATACCACTCTGTGCGAGAATATGGAGGCTCACCACTGAGCGAGGTGACGTACGACATCGACAAACAACATTGCATCACCGACGCAAGGGCGGCATAACAGGCATCGCGTCCAATCCGGAGGAAATACTCTCTGGACGGACTGCTCGACTGTGTGGATCGCGTCAATGTACTCATCACCGACGAGCCGCCAGCGTGGTGACTCGGAAAGAGGCGTGAGGCCGGTGGTAACGCAGTGGTAAAAGCGAGCGTGCCAAATCTATCACTCAACGTTTAGTCTCTATGCTCTAATTGAAGGAGGAGTCATACCGCATGCCTCCAGTTCATAACAAGACTTCGTCCCACGCAAGACAGACACCGCAGTCGGGCGTTGCGGTGGTCCATATCGTGTGCAGTGGCTACATTCGGATCCAGTCCACATGCACGGATAATATAGGGTGCTTCCTCCAAGAACTGAAGTCCGGAGATGACTCCACTGGAAATAGCGTTTGAACGAGTTTCGTGGGTGGTAAGAATCACGGCATTACGCATTGAGACTGAGAGTACTTCGGGATAAGCAAAAGCCCCAGTACTATCCACGTAGAACACGGCGCAGGCCAGATGTAGCTTGTCCCACTCCGTTGGGTATGATTCCGCTTGCCCAGTACCGGTCGACGCATCGTGCCAATCTTCGGAAATATTGTCCGATAAAACAGAAGGGATCTTCACCTGTCCAGCAATATCAAAGTTGAGTTTCTTCATCCACTCGTCAACCAATATAGGCAACTCCGCAAATGCAGATGCAAATGGCTTGTCCCTCAACTGGATGTCCTCCGGAGTCTCAATAATTTCTCTGAACGAAGGAAAGCGAGAGAGGTCGGCTACGTGTGGAAGTAGGGCGATTGACGAAGCTAGCGATGAATCCATCACGTATCTGTTGTATTCGGAAACCAATAAGCATCGACGCAGTGGGTAGACAGATTTCTCCAGCCGCTGCGTGCGTAGGCTGTTCATGATCTCGGCCCACTCAGGCCACATCCGATCCCACTCTGGAGTATCTTTAATCAGATACATGAAGTAAGTTAGTTTGGAGAAGACTGACCACTGTCCGTCAGGGGTTTGTATTTCTTCGAAACAAACCTATTAGATTTTTCGATCAGATGGCCTCGGAAGCAGGCAATCTCGGGTCCATAGCCACATCGCGCAAGGCGCTCGAGGATGCTACGCTGGACATAAGCTAAAGCCACAGTTATACGATGGAAAGAATCCACCCCGTTTGTCGTTCCATCCTAAGTACTTCTAAATCAAATCTGTATATTCGTCCTTTATGTTGTTGCCAAGACTCGCATTCTTGAGCGTGCTGGTAAGGCTAGTTAGACAACCGGTTCGTCGGTGGAGTCGATCACTCAGACCAGGGATATAACCTGACGCTGTTTCCGCTTGTCCATTAAAAACCACGTCTTGTCTGAGGACTGGTTATAGTTGTGTATAAACGCATTCATCTGCTCCCTGTCAACCCACTGCCCTGAATCTGAGAGGTGGTTGAGTGGTTGATTAGTATGACAGAAGTCGCACACACTCTCCCCTACTATGAGCCGCTCCTGAGGAAGAACACCGTTCCCGTGGATAATGATTTCATCACAGGAGCGAAGAGGGTAAAGCCTGACGGAGTGCGTGAACACGAAGCATGCGCTAAGACATCTATATGATCATACCATTTAATCTTGCAGGCCGGACAGTACCTGCGGCGAATGTTCCAGAGAATGGTTTTCGCCGGTTTATCGCAACCCTGTACTGCGCCTCAGGTATGAGAAACTCCTAACGCTCTGTACCCACGTGGCAACGAGGATAAAATACAAGATTCGTGTATTGCGGTTCAGTCAAGTCGAGAGGACAATCAGGAAGACCCTCGACTTGTCGGAGAGCAGTCCTCCAAAGAAACACTGATGATCTGTGCATCAAAAGGCACCGGAGAGACTTCGATGTACGTGCAAGATTCAGGAGGTCCATAGGGTAAATGTATGCGAAAATCTATCGTTCCCAAACGATCAGTTTGAAAATGGTCATGACACGAGGGAAATCCACGCACGATATACAACTCGTCGAGATTCAAACGGCATAATGATGCTTCAAGTTGCTCTCCTCGACGCCGCTTACACGATGCCTCTGCGCTAGTTCGTCGGCGCTTTTTGGGTGGCAGTACGATATCTTCAGAATATTCGATGGTGTTCTCCTGTGGCAAGAGTGCCAACACTCTGTTATCACCGTGCGGACGCAGTATGACCCAGGACGTAGTTGACATCGTGGTCAGGAGACATGTAGTCTTCAGTCCTTTTTATGGTGGCCATTGATGCGGAGCTGGCTCGAGGCGAAGCGCTGCGGTGAATGGTCACCTGCTGACGGCCAGACAACACATGGGAAAGCGGAAATCGGCAAAGCCAGGCTTCCATATCTAGGAAGTACCGGTGCTACTTATGTATATTTACACGGGATCACTTCAAGGGGACCAACGGACATGATCAAATGGCCCATCAGGAATCAGTAAAATTTACTCTCTGATCAGGAAGATAGTTTCGGATGGGCCCGAAGACGTGTCGCTAACTTTGAGTGAGTCAGGCGGCTGAGAGAGCACATCATTAGCATTACGAAGGGCGTTGCCCGGAAATGCCGTGAACTTGAGTTGGTTCGGTTGATTAAGTGGCGCCCAGCGGGTCAGCTGATTCGGAAGCTTGTCAAAAAAAGTGCCGTAAAGGGCGTTCCAGAGCCCTCATTGAGCCACGGCCCTCGCGCCGATGTCCCACGATGTGATATAAATAAGTATGACTAGACGTGCTTTGTCGAGAGCGATTTCCGACTGCGTATGTAGCTGGCGTATCCACGTCTCTAGTGCTCTTTGACTTGCATGTACTGTCTCAGAACACGATAGTGGTTCCAGACGTTTATTCTCGAGTCCTGTCGTTCAGTTTTCACAATCATACGGACAAAAATGATAATCGGCGTCCTAGCAGAGTTTCCTCCGATCAGTGCAACAACACATCGAGATCGCCACCCCATTCTGTGACGGCAGTCACTTCTCTGCGAACACCTTGAACGCAATACGTTCTCCTTCAACCATTTCGACAGCCTCCGGTTGAGAACCGAGTCCCCGATGGGTATATAGTGGACTCCTTCTTGAATGTCGTCTCTTTCTACCTTCTTACCATCTAGTTGGAGATAGTGACTGGGCAGCGCGTATAAGGCTGCATCCATACATACAAAGGATAGAAACACTCACCAATAACGCAGGTGACGTATCAACTCATCGATGCTCTTTAACACATCTCCCACACGGGGTCTACATACCTGGCAGCGCACAAGGCCGGAAGGCGCGGTCTCAATGGACTGCTTGATGGACTGGATCGGATTGATATACTCGTCGCTGACAAGTCACCAGCGTGACTATCGGGGAAGTGGTGGTAGCTGTCGAGAGGTTTGATGACAGGAGCGAGCATGCCACATCTGGTGCTTAATATTTAGTACGATGCTCGTTCATCTTACTAGAAGCCATACCGCACGCTTCCAGTTCATGACAAGCGTAGGTCCCTCACATACCAGACACTGCAGTCGAGCATTGCGGTGGTCCATGTCATCCGCCGTGGCTGCACGTCCAACCCACAAGCATAGACAATGTAGGGGGCCTCCTCAAAAAATTGTATGCCAAATCGATCCGAAATAGGTCCAGGGTCTTCCGAGTGGTCGCGTGGATACCTGCAAACACGCATAGAAACCGAGAATATTTCGAGATGGGTGAACACCCCAGCACAAGTTATCTGAAACAAAGCAGAGGCCAATTGCAGTCGGTTCGTGTCTCCTGCGCGCGCTGAGGCATTTCTTGAGGACAACCGAGGGGGGATTTTCACCAACTCAGCAAGTTCAGTGTAAAGTTTCTGTTTCCACACGGCGACTAGCCCCGGCAGCTCTGCAAATGCTGGTTCAAATGACGTGTCATTCACTGAGATTTTCTCGGGAGCTTCTAGGGTATCCAAAAAAGGGCGGAAACGAGCCAAGTCGTCAACGTCTGGAAGGAGACCGAACGCCGGCGTATCTGGTGATGGTTGTGTAATGAATTTGCAGTATGCAGATACTAATGCAGCTCGACGTGGTCTGTAAACACAATTCTCCAATCGACGGGACCGAAAGTCGTTCATGATGCCGACCCACTCGGGCCACATTTTTTCCCATTCTAGTATGTCAAGGGTCAGTGTGAATACAAAACGACTTCAACAACGGATCTTGACCTTTATCCGTGAGTGGCTTGGAGGTCCTGAAATCGATCGTTGGATGGTGATCAAACTAAAGTAGCCAATCTCCTGTGGATAATGCTCACTGAGGCGAAAGAGTATGCTATCCAACAACTTAATACCAGGTCGAATTGAACTGTGGATAGCGTGTGCAAACCTTTCAGATCGTTGCCGTAAAATCTCTTTCTTGTCTTGCTTGTGTTCTAAATCTCGTTTCTGCTGCCAATCCTCACACCTTTTCGCATGCTAATCCAAAGTGGTCAGACAAAAAGGTGCGAAGGAGAAAGCCTAACAAACTTGAAGAACCATGCGACACTGCATCTGCTTGTCACTGATAAATTGCTTCTTGTCAGAAACTTTGCGATACTCATCCATGAACAAGGCCGCCTGATCTCTGTTGACCCGCATGGAAGTTCCTATGATGGTGCTGTAGAGGTAACATGCCTAGGAATACACAACCACAGACCTTTCTTCACGGTGACGTATTCTGCGGGCAAGACATTGTTCTTGGAAATTATCTCACTACAGGATGAAAGACAGCGAAGGCTAATTTTGTTATTGAAATGGTCGCAAATTTACGGAAACCTTACCGTCTTATCCTGCAGCCTCGACAATACCTGTGGCGCACATGCCAGAGAATAGTAGTCGTATATTTCCCACAGCCCTGCGAAATATCTCAGATGATCACATCAACATCCAAGGAGCAGGAGCATACGTGGCAACGAGCGTAAAACACGAGATTTGCGTACTCAGGCTGGGTCAGATCAGTCGGGCAGGGAGGCAAGCCTTTGACTTGATGAAAAGCAGTTTTCCACACGAACGCCGAAGATTCATTCATCAAGAGCACCAGGCTCCGTCACCCCGTCGCTTTGAGTGAGAGGCGACTTGCTACATAGTGTAGGATAGGAGAAATCCGAGTGGCTATACACACTATTCAAACATCGCTGAACCTTAAGCAACCTCTCACTCTCAGCGACGGCTGCAAGAAAACATTTGTAAACAAGCATAGCCACGGGGGTTGGGACGGTCGGACCTTGGAAAAAATTACTCGAACGAAATTAGGGTTAGAATAAATATA
>JBBPLT010000847.1:0-12145 GCA_038089955.1 Strobilomyces dryophilus | reverse complement strand
AGTTAGCGACATAAGGTGTCGCAAACGCCTTGAAAGTGGCTAGAGGATGGCAAGCGATTCTGAGCCTGGCGACGACATTCCAAGTGGAGCGACGACATGCCATTTACTAGTAAGATGGATCGATCAACCTCTGTGCACAAGGAAACAAAAACATCCACTGACTGTTTCGCTCATAGGCCACATCACTCTCTGGCACATCCGAGGCAGTACCGGGGGCATCGTGCCTTTTAAGGAATGCTAATGGCAATAGTTATCAGTGAAAGAACTAGAAAGGTCCCGAAGGCGTACGCATCGATAGAACTTCTTCATATTCGCCGTCGCGGATGGCACGGTTCAGCGCTTTCTTGAGATCAGGATGGTGCTTGATCAAGTCGTCAGCTTCCATCATCACCTCCTTCCTCATGCGTGCTTCTGACGGCGCATTCAGACTGATCATGGCAAGTATGTTGCCGAGGAGCTTGTCATCTGGATCAGAGGTCAGGCCCTCAGGGGAACTGGAAGTGACCATCCCCTATATCAAGCGGTGCATATCCGCTATCGTCTTTTGATATTGGTCCGAGTGAATGCGTTTGGATGTGGGCTGTTCAGGTGGCAGCGAAGGCTGTCCTCGCTTCGCCATGGTAGTAAGAAGTGGTCACCGGGTGGACAGGGAACTTTGGGTCAGTCTGAGTTGGTAATTGCCGAATACCCTGTCACATGATTGATTCCTAAGATAGGGCTCGTTCATACTCTACCAACATCACGTGGCGTGACCTTCTTGTGACACATCCCATTTTGGTGCGAAAGGAATCTGAGGTTTAGATTACTAATAACAGGGGCGAGCAATAGGAGGCACATTAGAACTAGGAATAATCTGTGGTTAGAGACCTTGCAATTATGATGCAGGAAGACTCTATAATGTGTACTGAAAAGTGGAGAATAAGGAGGGAACCTAAACAGTAGATTTCTGTAGAGGCATGTTAGCTTTCTCAAGCTCATCAAATATGGTGAGAGGAAGAGTTCGATGACCACAGTATTTCCTTGTTGCAAATGCAGCTTGTTTGCTGTTCAATCCCTTATGGTAAGCATCCATAAAATGAAGGGAACGAGTTGCATATCTATTGTGATTGCCATTAGTGCTGAGAGAAAGATAAAGAAAATCAGCATGCACCATTGCATGGTCTCCAGTGGAATGGAGTCCAGTGCTGATATAAGGTTTTTTTTCAAGATCACCTTTAGATGAGGAGGCAGGGTACTCATGATATTTCCATTTTGCATAGCCCCAGCATTGCTCAATAAATTTTAGTTCACAGTGAAATTTTGGCAGAAAAATCACTTGAAAACCCTGGTCCTCACAGAAATACTTCAGGCATGATTTGACACTGACAAAATCAGGCTGGTCAAATAAGATGCAATGGCAGCAGCATTGTGACATATTGTTCAGGCATTTGAAACCTTTGCATTCAGCTCAGATTTTATCAACATCCATGAATCCTCATTCCTGAAATATATTTACCATGCCTTTAAAATTCCCCTTTGGTCCTCAAGGATCACTGGATCCAAAGTAAAATGACTGTGGGTCACCATTATGGAGTTTTTCATTTGACATCTTGACACATTCCTTGAGAATCTTGCCATCAGCACTGTAAACAGGCTTTCTGTGAGCATCAACCATATTCCTGACCACTTCAAAGATTGGCTTTCCAGGTTTTGTTGGATATTTGGGTATCTGGCATGCAGAGAGAGCATCATCAGCTCGTTTCAAGTGCATAGTGGCATTATTGAATATGAAAACATGGTGTTCATTTGGAAAATGCTTTTCAAGGATATCTGTAGCAATTTTTGCATGATTGAGAATATTATCATTGGTGAAATATCCATCACATGCTTTGCCAGCTTTGAACAAGGTGCATGCAGCTTCTTTTCCACAAGCTGATCTCAGCCATCCATAATTAGCAGATATGAAATCTGCCACCATCATTGATACTTCTTCTCCTTTTGCCCTTGGTTTTGCCATCTCATCTTTGTGAACCCAATAGACCTTATGACAGTCATTTGCATAGAAGGTGGACTTGTCATGAAACCACATTATGACACAGCGCTCCTCTTCTGGCATGGTATGATCACTGTAACCTGCTTCCTCCAGTCCATCTTTCCATGCTCACATATGACATTGAAGCTGAAACATTATGGGAAGGAATTTTGTTTGATGGTATGTGATGATATCCTCATATTAATGCCCATCGACATATTAACCAGATGGAGACTTTGTCCACTGATAGTCCATCATGGTCATCCAGCAATATGCTGTAGACAGCAAAACTGTCTTCTTCAGACCATGCATCTCCTGGACCTCAGGGCAAGCTAGAAAATGGACAATGTCCTTTGCCTGCACATATTTCCCAATGCCTTGGAGATGCTCATGTATCTTCTTTGCAAGTTCACCCTTGTCAAGCAGACAGGTGTTCCAGGTCCCATAGAGATTGATTGGAAGGTCATCATGACATTCAGTGAAGGAATGGGTCCATTTACAAAGGTTTTGGGCTGTGAGTTTTCCTTTCTGATGTGCTTTAGCAGTTCGTTCTGATGCTATGATCCACATGAGAGGTTCCAATGCTGGCTTGCAATAATTCCATAGTAACATTTTCATTATCTCAAGCTGTTTCCATAACAAATTATCCCCTTCAAACAGATCATGACCAATTCCAGAGCAATATCATGGAGATAGAATGTTATTAAGATTGAAGAGTACATAATTATATGCAGGAATAAGGGGAGGTTCTTGATTGTGTCCAGATGAGTTTTTCTGCTCATCATCACTCTCATTAGCTTCCTCCTGATCATCTGACTTGGTGTCATTCCTGGCCTGGGGATGTTCAGGTGTTGCATCCAAGGTCTTTGTAGTGGGTTTCTCAGCCATAGCAAGGACTGCTCTGGTGAGTTCACATTCTGTTAGGTTGGTCTGACTCTTGAGTCCATGGTTACGGTTTGGGTTTGTATAGCAAGAGCTTGATATGTGAAGTAAGTTGTGATCCTGCCCCTGCTGGTCAGAATTTCGATCATTGGTCTATTTTAATAAGTATGGTATGTACTGTTACAGTCATATTGTTACAGTCTCATGAGAGGACGGCCCCATCCTTTCTTTCCCTCCCATTCCTGACTCCCCGACCCTTACCCCCGCCACTTCTTCCCTCGACGACCCCATGGAGACCTCTAGCTCCTCCACTCCCTCCCCACCTCGTCTAGCGCATAGGATGCCCAAGATACCCAGGAGGGACGCCTAGAAACCCTTCTCCATTCCATGCACAGCATCGCAACCATAGTCACCCAAGCAAGGCTACGCAGGACTCTTCTCTTCTCTTCTTGAACTTCTTCCGACTCCATTTGTGTTGCTTCCACACGGAGTTCCGGACTCGCTGTTCCATTTCCCATGATCCACTTCCTTTGATCCTTTTGTCTCCTTTTGGCCATGGCCACCCGCACCCCATCTAGTAGAACCCTCAACCCTGGGGGTTCCCACCCCTTGCCTCACCAGTATATAAGTCGGGTACTTTCTCCCATGTTCCCTAGCTAGTTCTCCGCTTAACCAGCATAGTAATCTAGTCCATCCTCCACGCATTCCTCGCATGAGACCGTTTGATCTAGCCAATGCTATCGAACCCTTGACCCTAGCCTTCATCCAAGGTGTTACGATCGCTGCCCCGTACCAGCATCTACAACGGACTTAACGATCAACGGCCTCAGCCTTACCCTCTGATCTCTGCACCACCGTCACTCGTTTCACCTTCACCATTCACCCATGCTTGACGCATCTCTTGACACAGCCCAGTGCTGTGTATGCTTCTCTTCCATTCTTCCACCGCCGCACGGCTGTGGTATGCTTCTCTTCTTTCATTTCCGATAACACATGTTTCACCCTTGATACACGTTCCAGCCACACTCCTACGCCCAGGGCATAGGGTATGGACTCTTATAGACGGAACGTATTATGTAAACCTATGTACTCCATGAATATATATACCCAGCGGACGACGACTGGCATCCCCAGTCTAGTTCACTTGGGTATCCTCCTCTCTAAGGCCCAGCCTAGACGCCAACTCTCTCCCCTCCAAAGAGCTTTGGTTGACAAGTGGTAACTCGAAACTTTAGGTCTTAGGGTTGTATCACAAGGTTATTAGGGAGAACGCCTCTTCGCCCAGTCCACAGAACGTACTAGGCATCGTCTACAAGACTTCACTCTACTTTGAGTGAGTGCTGCTAGGTTATTACGCAACCAGCGTAACACATATGAGAGGATGCCCCCATCATTTCTTTCCCTCCTCTCGATGACACCCCTATGGAAACCAACTCATCTATCCAATGCCTGGTAGCCCCATAACATCCTCTACAAGACTGCCTCTTCAGGAGGACCAGACAGCGTCTCCCACCTGTCCCTAACCCCTCTGATTAGAGATGACCCCTTGTGCCATTTCCACAGTCTGCGCTTGCAGCATGCTTCTTTCCCTTTCCATCTTTCCTCAGATACTGAGCTCCATTTTCCTCAGATCCCATTGTTCCTTTAGTTCTCCTGATCCTTCTCCGTAGCATTCCACTTCCACTTCCAGGAAAGCTGTGGTTTCTCCTAATCCTATTAATCTATTCATCTCCAACACAATGACAGGTTTCCTTTTGTTCCTTTGATCCTTTTGTCTCCTTTTGTCCACAAACACCTGCATCCCATTTAGTAGAACTCTCAACCCTGAGGATTCCCACACTCACCACCTTACACTATATAAGTTGGATACTTCGATCCTATTTCCCTAGCTAGTTCTACGTATTACCTGCCTAGCAATCTAGTCCTCCTTCCATGCACCCCTCATGTGAGCCCTGGTCTAGCTGCTGCTATCAGGGACCCCTGTCTGTTTAAGCTGACTGCTACAGAGGTTCTCCTAGTCTATAAGTCCTCACACTACTTTGAGTGTGCACTGCTAGGTTGCTATGCTGTAGGAGCTCAGAGCTCCCTAGGTTCATAGACTCCCAACCTCCCATTTCACAGGTGTTAGGAAGATCGTCAAGAGTCCCTTGCATCCCTGTGTCCTTCCGAGCATATCTGGATCTTTTTAGTAAGTAACCACATGTATCCATGCCTATCCATGCCTATCTGCAGTCACCTGCATATGTCTGCATGTATCTGCCATGCCCGGCACAGTGCCAGACTCTACTTAGTAGTTTGTTCTTCTCATTTCTTGCTTGGTCTTATCTCAGTGGTCACATTTAACCTTTTTTTTGCTTATTTCCATTGTTCTCGGGCATCTCAGTTGCCAATTACATTAGGTTTCAATTTGTTGCCACCTCATTACTCAGATTACTTTGTAATCTGCCCATAGGAACTCAGTCATGGAAGCCGATCCCCAACTATAAAATCTTGTCCTGGGTTTTAGAATAGTATCTATCTTCTGTCTCGCATCTCAGGCCTGATTCCCTTCATTCTTGTCATTTTGCCTTTGTCCTCTTTGATCTTGTCATTTTCCTCGTCCACCCAATAGTTATCCACTCCTGGACTGGTCGCTGCTGACTGCCAGACACTTGTATCTGCCACCGTATCCATGTCATCATCATCCAGATCACCCTGTTTTGTTGCCGGACTCTGCCAGTTCTTTCTGTTAGGCACTATATAGGTCTAGCTACCATTTCTCTACCTTGTTTCCCGCTTTGAACCCCTTGGGATGAGTCATACCCACCCAACTTTTCTACCTAGGTAGAGACACCCCCCTTTTATTTTTCTTTCTTTCAATGCTACCAGTGTAACAAAGAACTAGCTCTCTTCTCTCCCTCTCTGCCATAAGAGTAGGAGACTACCCTGGATCGCAGAAGGTCCACTTGCTCACCATGTTCAAGCATACTATGATGCCTCTGAACCATTGCTTGGGTCTATGCATACTAGGATGCCTCTAGACCATCTCCCTGGAAACACCTATGCCACCATGATGCCTCAAGGCACTTGAGAGGAAATTGTTCACACATACTATGACACCTCTGAACCCTAGACCCTGACCACTGTTCATGCATACTATGATGCCTCTGAATCATATCCAGACAGAACTCACCCTATGGATGGGAAGAACAACAGCACTCCCCATCCTCCCTTAGATGACAATCCCAAATCCTTCATCCACCATGAGAACCCACCCCTAAGAATGTTCCCTTTCAATAACAATGCCCTTGCCTAGAATCTCTGCTCACAACTGAACCCACTAGTGCCATGTCCCCTATAGGACAGTTTGAATACTACTTCTCTGATCCTGGGACTTCCCATTTGAGAACTCGAGACTTTTTCCAATATGGGATAACTGTACATGCCCCTAATGAACCACCACCTGTGGAACCAATGGAGGTCTCCACCCCTAAAGAACCCATCCTTGATTCCCCTCCTCCTCCTGACCCATCTCTCTTCCCTGAACAAGGAAGACCATGGAATTGGAGTACAAAGAAGAAAGAAATATACACCAGAATGCCTGGGGACTTCTCTGGAAAACCTGATGACACCCAATGGTAGGCAAATATGATGAAGGCCTACTTTGCCATCAATGAAAAGGTCTTCTTCTCCCAGCAGCAGACACTGATCTTCCTCAGCAAGCTCAAGGATGCTCAAGGAAGACTTTTCATGGAATCCATAATGGAGAAAGCACTCTCTGACAACAAGCAAGAATGACCATCACTTGCCATCCTGATCAAAAGCTTTATTACCATGTTCACCTCCTATGACATCACCTCTAAAGCCAGAACCCAACTCTGGGACCTACAACAGAACCTTTGCCAGAAGGAGAATGGCTTCTCTGATTACATAACGAAATTTCAGCTCCTCACTGCCAAGACTGGCATAACAGACCAGGTTATCCTGATCAACTAGTTCAATGACAGATTGGATCCTGAACTAGTTTCTATGATCGTCTCTATGGAAACTTCCCTGACAACCCTACTGGAATGGATTGCCAAGGCAAGCTAGTTCTATATGCAACAAGAGAGGTTGTGCTACTATCATGCTCACTGAACTGTTGACACCATCCTCCCTAAACCACCACTGTCCCACAACCCTGATGTCATGGACGTCAATGCCCTATGAATTGCCAAACCAAAAGCAAAGAAATAACCAGCAAAAAAACTACAGGTCACAAAGGTCTCTGTTACCACCATAGCTCCAACCATCCTTTCTGATAACAAGGCCACTTCAATGCACATCCCAGTCTTCTTCTTCCCTACCAATGAACCAGCTGTCACTGTCCAAGCCCTCATTGACTGTGGGGCATCTGGAAACCTTATCAGCCTCTTCCTGATCAGGAAATACTAGTTAAAGAAGGAACAATTAGCCAAACCACTTATTGCTCAAAATATGGATGGAACCCAGAACAGCCAAGGAATGGTTTGCTACAAAGTTCACCTCAAGTTCTGAATCAGAACAGACAAGGATGAAGGAGACTTCATGATCCTTAACTGTGGCAAAGAAAAGATGATCCTCAGCCTCTCCTGGCTTCATCTATGCAACTTCACCATTGATTGGACCTCCAGAAAGATTGACCTATCCTCAAAGAAATATTGGAAGGACAATAAGGAGGCCCTGGAACAGTGTTACCTTGTCTGGTATCTAGGGAAAGCACTGGACTCCTTCATAGCCAATGAACTCCATGAAAAAGAATCCCTCTCCCCTCTAGAGTGTGCGGTATGAAACCACAAAACCACACTCTCCATGGAACTGGCTATGGCATCCATGAAGGACAAGGTCAAACTCCTGCCTCAATACACAGACTTTGGCAAAGTCTTTGGAGAACCCAAGGATGGAGAACTTCCTCTACATTACCCATTTGACTACACCATCAACCTTGACAAGGACTTTATTCCTAAAATTGCCAAGGTCTATTTGCTTAACCCATTGAAAAAGCAGGCATGCAAGGACTTCATCCAGGAACACCTCAAATCAGGGAAAATCATTCCCTTGAAGTCATCCCAAGCCTCCCCCTTTTTCTTCATCCAAAAAAAGGATGGGGGGCTCTAGCCATGTCAAGATTACCGGTATCCGAACTCCCACACAGTCAAGAACATCTATCCCCTTCCCCTCATTTCTAACCTCATTGACAAAATTCAAGGATCCACACTCTTCACCAGGTTTGATGTTAGATGGGGATACAACAACATCCGGATCAAACAGGAGGACCAATGGAAAGCTGCCTTCATTACCCCCAAAGGACTTTTCAAACCAATGGTCATGTTCTTCAGAATGTGTAACTCTCCCCCCATGTTCCAAGCCTTTATGAACCACATTTTTGGAGGTTACATCACCAAGGAATGGCTCATTATCTACATGGATGATCTAATGGTTCACACCAGTGATAATCTTGCTTGACATGGTGAACTTGTTCACAAAGTCCTCAAGTGGTTCAAGGAACATGAGTTATTCCTCAAACTCTCTAAGTGTCAATTTGAACAATGAAAAGTTGAATTCCTTGGAATGGTAGTATTGGCCAATGAGATCTTGATGGACTCCATTAAACTCTCTGCCATTGATTCCTGGAGAACCACCTTTTCAGTCAAGGAAGTCTGTTTCTTCCTAGGTTTCTGCAACTTCTACTGACAGTTCATCCCAAACTTCTCCAAAATTGTTGCCCCACTCAATGCTCTCACCCATAAAGGCAAAACATGGTCCTGGACCTCCAACTGTAATGTCACCTTTTGCACCCTTCAAAGAGCCTTCCTCTCTTGACTGGTCCTCAAGATGCTAGATCTTACCCAGCTGTTTTCCATCATGATGGATGCTTCCCTCACTGCTGCTGGGGGCATACTCCTACAAGCTGATGTCAATGGCGACCTACATCCATGCACCTACTATTCTGCAACCTTCGCTCTGGCAGAACACAACTATGACATCTATGACTAGGAACTCCTGGCTATGATCAAAGCACTAGAACTTTGGGCCCATTACCTCCATGGCACCAGTAGGTGTTACAATTCCTTTTCTTTTCCCTTCTGCTTCGCACTCCGCCGGCACAACCCGGTGACTCGATTTGTTCTTTTCTTAGTTCTTGCTTCTTTGGAACCGATGGAACGTTCCAACACATTCCACGACCTTCCATTTGTATTAGTAATATGCTGACGCGTCCTTTGCTGCGGATGACTCATTCAGACTTCTTCTGACTCATCTGCTTAGTCATACCTTTTCATTTCTCTATATAAACCCTCGCCTGCTCATGTAGTTCCCTTAAGCTAAACCTCCTCGAGTATCCTCTTGGAATATACCTGCTTGCCTCAGAACCCTTGACTCTCTACATAAGTCCTTGTCCTACTTTGAGTGGATGCTCCCTCGAACCCTCAATCGCGCCATCTTTGGCCGAACCCCTGACCCTAGAAGACACCCCCTAGGTTGAACCCTTGTCCTTATCCTTGAACAACCTTGCCATTCAAGGCTATGCTCAGCCCTACCTGGACCAAGCGTAACAAAAGGTTTAGCTTCCTACCTCGCGACTACTATCGTCATAGCTTGCCACCATAGATCACTCAACGAGTGACATCCTTGGCCACCTCTGGACCACCACCAGGGGAAACTCCAAACCCTCTGAACCCTCTGACTCTTCTGCCGATGAAACTGTGCAACAATCCCTCCACTCTGACTCCGATGAGCACCTTGACTCGGGATTCTCTGACGACGAGTTAACCAATCAACTCTCGGCCGTGCTTACCATCCCCAGAGTTCCCACGCCCCATTCACCTACCCCAGTTGCCCAAACCGGATGACTCTTTAACCTTCCCCCACCGCCACCACTTCCCCCTCGAAACCCCAAGATGTCTTCGACAAAACCCACTGAACTATGGCTGAATAAGCCACTGCTGTTCGACGGAACTCCATCGAAATTCGATGACTGGCTTACTGCCATCGAAGTCTACCTAGCCACCAATGAAGCCACGTACTTCGACGACCACAAACAGATATCTTTCGTCCTGTCCCACATGACTGAAGGATCTGCCCTTGTTTGGGCACGAAACCTTGCCACTGTCAAAGACTGGATGGAAAAGGCGCAAGCCTTCCAAACCCAGTATGAATGAGGACAACAGATCTTACGCATGCAGAGGGGAGGAGCCCGACCCATCTACCAAAACTTTGTGAACCCCACCACCAAGAAGGAGAAAGATCCTGACACCATGGACATTGACATTGTCAAAGTCTCCAAACTCACCCCAGAAGAACAAGACCGTTGCATCAAAAATGGACTCTGTTTCTGCTGCTGCCAGAAAGGGCATCTCTCCACTGCATGTCCTGCATTCTCCAAGACCACCTCTGCCACCCCCAGGGCCAAAGTTCAAAAAGCCAAGAAAGAAGCAATCCCAAAGCTGGAGGAGGTGGATGATGATGATGATGAAGAGAAAGTTGCCCGAATTTCTTTCTCCCTTGCCAATTCGGGTTTTTGAACCAGGGACTTGCTTCAACGCCAAGATCCCCTAGAGCTATGTGTGCCCCTGTATTAGTATCCACCTATTCGAAATCTATGCAAATCCCTCTCCAGATTATTGAACCCTCGCACACTATGAAAGTCATTGACACCCAAGCCCTTGTAGACAGCGGAGCTGACATCTCTTGCATTGACTGGGACTTCATAAACAAACACAAACTCCCGAAAATCCACCTTGAAAACCGCATTCAAGTTCATAATGTAGATCAAACCAAGAACCAAGGAGGGTTGATTCGCTTCTCCACCACTCTCTTTGTCAACGTCGAAGGCCTAGCCCACAAGGTCACCTTTCACATCATGAACTGTGGAAGTGAAAACATAATCCTCGGACTTCCTTGGCTCCGTTATGCCAACCCCTCCATCGACTGGACCAAGCAGACCTTGTCCATCCCTGAGTCTACTGATCAGTCCAAGGACTTGTACCTCCTTTATTCCGCCAACGTCAAAAGACACAACTCAGTCCTATGCCGACCTGTGTCGGTCTCCCTCCCTAACCATGTCCAAGTGAATGCTCTGACTCACCAATGACTCCTGGACTACCTTGACTACGAAACCAAGGAAAAGTACATCCAATACTCCTTGGACAACCGAACCATCAACAGGATAGTCAGATGCGGAAACTGGTTCATGTCCCCCCTGGCCGTACGAAAACTCACTACCACCACGGAACTAGCTATAGCTGCTGAGAAGGCCAAACCAAAGGCCACTCTTCCTCCGGAGTACGTGGAGTTTGCCAAGGTATTCTCCAAAGAAGCCACTGAACATCTTCCCCCGTCACAACCCTA
This sequence comes from Strobilomyces dryophilus, assembly GCA_038089955.1. NCBI lineage: Eukaryota > Fungi > Basidiomycota > Agaricomycetes > Boletales > Boletaceae > Strobilomyces > Strobilomyces dryophilus. The sequence continues at coordinate 906 of JBBPLT010000847.1, read as the reverse complement.
CGACCACGAAATCAACCTAGATGAATCCTTTACACCAAAGATAGGGAAGATTTACCCACTTTCCCCAGAAGAACGACAAGCCACCGAGGACTTCCTCAAAGAAAACCTTAAACCCAGGAAAATTCGACCGTCTAACTCCCCCCAGGCTTCTCTCTTCTTCGTCAAAAAGAAGGATGGAAAACTTCCCCCCTGCCAGGACTACTGTTATCTCAACAAACACACCGTCCACGACGCCTACCCCCTTCCCCTGATCTCCAACCTCATTGACAAACTCAAAGACGCCAAGGTCTTTACCAAGTTCGACGTGCGATGGGGTTATAACAACGTCCAGATCAAAGATGGACACCAATGGAAGGCCACGTTTATCACGCACAAAGGCCTCTTCGAACCCATGGTCATGTTCTTCGGCCTCTCGAACTCCCCTGCCACTTTCCAGTGGTTCATGAACGACTTTTTCCAAGACATGATCGCCGAAGGATGGTTAGTCATCTATATGGACGACCTCCTGATCTTCTCCCCCAATGAACAAACCCACACTGAACGAACAAAATGCGTCCTCCAACGCATGGAGGAATTAGACCTCCATCTCAAGCTTGAGAAGTGTACCTTTGCCGCTTTGGAAGTCGAATACCTCGGTCTCGTCGTCAAACCGGGCCAACTCACCATGGACCTGGTGAAACTTGAAGGGATTTCCTCCTGGCCAAACCCTACTTGCGTCAAAGATGTCCACTCTTTCCTTGGCTTCGCCAACTATTACCAGTGATTCATCCCTGACTATTCCACCATTGCTAGACCTTGTTACGCTGGTTGCGTAATAACCTAGTAGCGCTCACTCGAAGTAGAGCGAAGTCTTATAGACGAAGCAACAAGAGTGAGTTCCTAGTAACAACGGCTAGACTAGGGTCA
>JBBPLT010000846.1:0-12146 GCA_038089955.1 Strobilomyces dryophilus | reverse complement strand
GTGTGCCAAACGTGGCGGGGCGGGAACGGAGGAGGTAGGGGTTTCCATAAGTTCATCGTCAAGGAAGGAGAGGTCGGGGACTGGCGGAAAGGAAAGGATGGGGCCGTCTTCTCGTGTGACTGTAACACACACAATGTCATCATCGAAATATCCTTGTCCTGGGGATCTCTTGACGCTGTCTGTTCTGGTAGAATAACGAGAGTGCTATCCTTCTCATCAATTCATACAACACAATTAACAATTAATGCATTGAAATTAGTGTCGAGTACGAAATAGAATGGCATATGTGATTAGAGTATCAATAGAGAAGAGGCCGGGTCAGGTCGCGGATGTATCATCATTTCGTCGATTACTACTACCGATAGTGATCTGTGCTGGGCCTGGTTTTACCGCGAAGAGAGGAAGTGGGACATGCGTGCATACATACACATGTCGCAGGGGGTGAAATGTTTTCATGCGCATGTGAGGGCAGCAAGTGTTGAGTGCTCGCAGGCACGACAGAGTCCCACAAACCTCCATGCCTAGTGATGAGTTTGGTTTGGGCAGATGGCATGTAGTAATGATACAAAAAGGTTTGCAGACAATTCACGTAGATGTATGTAAGCAATAGCAAAGCAGAGATGAAGGGCGATGATGGTGACCTTTATGTATGCCCATGAAAGACGATGCCTTGTTGTTACCTTACCCCCATGCACACCACACCACATCCATAATCTCGCATCGCTATGCAAAGACCCGTTGAAGGCCTTCATATCAACAGGGTGCCCTTTCACTGTTTGGCGATGGCCCCTCCCTTGAATACCTCGTGTAGGATCTCTTTCACGTCCTCCACATACACGAAACGGATTCTGGTCTTGACATTCTCTGGCACGTTCTCCTCGATGTCAGCATGGTTGGCAGCAGGTGTGAGGACCGTCGTGATTCCTACTCGGTGCACTGCGATCTTCTCCTTGAGCCTGCTGACGGGGAGAGCTTGACCCACGAGCGAGATTTCGCCGGTCATCGCTATGGACATCAGTTACACGTAACGATCGTCCTCAATGGGCCGCTCACTGATGTCAGAATTTATCTGCATCTTTGTAAAGAGCGAGACAAACACGGACAATATAACAGTCCCAGCGCTGGGCCCATCCTTGCCGATGGGCCGAGATTTATTGCCCTCCTGTAAGGTGAGAATAAATTGATGAGCGGTGGTCCAGGCGATGATGTTGCCATACCTAGTTGCATAGTATGTCATTTTAGACCTTGAGCTTGAATTTGCGGAGCCGTCAGTCGGTCAAGCCAGCAGCGGTGGCTGAATATCATGGAGTCATTGAAATGTGGGCGATGTGGCTCAAATGAGCAAATAAACCCATTGTCTTTCATGCTTTCTTGTCGGTGTGCTATGGTAGGGCCATCAGCAAATGTAAACCATATCGGAACTAAGTCAGAATCCTAAGACTCACGTCATCCCAGGAGTCTTGGGGTTCATCGATGCCCCCGACTCCATGTCGTTAGACAGAAGAGTGGGCAACGTCATTTGCAACTTCGCCCTTGGTGAATCGAGGAATGCTTGTGGGATTGTCTCCGTCGCTAACGCTCTGCCAGGAATCCTCGAGAGTTTTGTGATCCAAATGCTCGTCCTCGAGATGAACTGTGCACGAGGCTTTGAAGTAGTGCCATACCGCATGAGACCTGCTAAACCGGTTAATGCATGATGCCTCTGGATCAGGTACACCCAGTATGTGTTGGGCCATCTCTACCAACAACGTTGGTGTCTTGTCGACGTACACCGATAATGACAAGAGGTTACGCAAGTCATCTATGCAGTCTGGGCCAAGCTTCCGGCGAGACAAGCGCTCCCAGCATCATGTCTTGGCGGTGCGCCTTCAAACGATATCCACTTCGCCGGCTTTGTCAGACTGCGAGAGGCTCGTGAACAAGTGCAGCATCCCCTCTGACTCTGTGGCTCTGACTCTGTGGTTCTGGTATATCAGGGCTAGACCGCTATCAAACCGTGGTTCGCCGATCTATTTTTTGGGGGGGCGGGGTCTGAGCGGGTATGAAAGAACGGAGGAGGCAACCTACTTCGAATGTGACTAGGGTGTCTCAAGAGAGGTTAGCCAGAGTGGATGTCGGTCGTGTGCGGTTACCTGCTGCCCTGCTGCAGTGCCGATGAAGGTCTGAGTGACATCGTAGAAAGCGCCGCTGGGAGGAAAGCATAAGTCAGCGAGTTCGTTGACCGTGGCTCATTGCCGTCAGGCCGGTGGGGCGGCGAGGTTGGTGGGCAAGGCGGCAGGCATTAACCTGAGAAACCGACGGAGTTTCAAACAGGACCCATTTGGATGCATCAGCCGGACGTGCCCAGCGAACTTACCTGGACTCGTGACCAGCCGTCCAAAAGAGGATATCTGATGGAGAACCGTCGATAGACGCGTCTATCGACGGTTCTCCATCAGATATCCTCTTTTGGACGGCTGGTCACGAGTCCAGGCCCCAACCCTTGTATAAGCCTTTGTCCTTATCCACCCCACAAATGTAAGTATTGCCTACAAGACTTGGATAAACAAGAACTATGAAGCCCAACTGATATTTGTCGACAAGTCCCACTTGAACAGAATAATTGCTTGGCGACCTTTTGGTTTGGTCCCATGAGGGATCACCGCAAGTATGCTGGAATGCGTAATAGAACTGAAATGAGATTGTTAGCATTGCGCATTCCACGGCCCCCATGAAATGCATGACACAACGATTCATGTCAACTTTACTAGTACAACTCTTGTTATACGGTGAGGGCACAGACGGGACGCGGAACGTAATTCGTACAACCAAAGAACACAAGAAAAGAAACGAACATGGATGACGACGCATTGATCGGCTCCACGCAGTCGGAACCCAAGACGAGTCCACGCTCGGCGTCGACGATGACGGTGAGCCACACAACGCTCTCGGGTGGGACAGGGACCTGGATGCGAGGGAGGCGGCCATTGTTGTGGAGCTTGGCGGTCACCGAGCTCGAACGCAGCAAGGACCATCATGCTGGTATGCTGCCCCCTCATTGTCTTCCCTGCAGGGTGGATCGAGCTGACGGCTGATTTTAGATTAGCAACAGGCGAACCTCCAGGATTGGAGGGAAACGAACGTGTGTGTTCCCCCTCCCCCCATTTGTTTTGTCATCCCCCCATAGACAAAAAGCAGCAATGTGCGGATGCGGAGCTGTTTTATCATTTCGAAAAGTGAGCGGTTCGGCGCACATCGTTCTCCTCTCTCGCGACTCACCTTACCCCAAGGCGGATCGAGACGCTCGACAAGCAGGTATGCCTTCTCAATCTTGTGCTGCGCTCATGTGCGCGATTTTGAAAAGTCGTCGCGCGAGCTTGGGAGCTCTGTTAGGATCGCCTGGTCCTCGTTCAGGCTAACACCTCACCAATATCCTGTTTCTCTTTCGCGAAAACGCCACCTATCTCCACCCGCGCAAGATCATGCACAAGCCGCAAGAGGTGCTCCTTGAGCCTGCCATGCTCCCAGAACAGCTGGCGGGGGACATCAGCACGTTCATCAGCTGTCTGATTGAATTCGAAGAGTTCAACGACAAAGCGATCAGTTAGTTAATGCGGTTGTTCGAGAGCGACTTGAGAGTGTGTGTTCATCTTCGTCTGCAGGTTCTTGCTCACGTCATGTGCAGTACTTTTCTGCTTGCCTCTACGAATACAAACGTGCATTGTGTCATCGCCCTCTACGTGCGTGAGCATAATACATCTCATTTTTCTTCTAGATCAGTTCCGATCAACTGCTGTGCAGCGCTATGTTCACGACTTGGTGTAGATCTCGGTGGTCGACGTATCTGGTCGAAACACAGCGCTGACCATCTTCATCAAGATCGGTAGTCCCAGGTATCCCGACCATCTGGTTCCATCAACAACATGCAGCCAAAACCTGATGAATGTCTCGACCCTGTCCATCGTCTTTGGGGCTGTGGACGCATCCCTCTTGGTCCTTCCAAGCCATTCAATGAGCAACACCCTCACAGTCAGCGTCAACATATTCTGGATGTCCTTGTTGCTGTTCTGCATTCTGGGCGGCGTGAATGGTCTCCTCAGTCTCACGTGGAAACAATCCATCTAGTGAGTGTCGGCTGCACCTTTACATCCCATGGTTCTCACTCGGATTGTGTAGTCGCTAGCCTCTGCATCGCGTCCCGTGGTGGTTTTTGGTATGGATGAAAGGGTCGCCTCTCGTGTTACTTGTCATCACCATTGCGTGCTTTTCCATCAGCATCGTGCTCTTCACGTACTCATCTCAACAGGTATGTCCCTTCCTTGGCTCCGGCCTGAGTTCATCAATCGATTTGTTTGCTTTCAGAACCCATCACGTCTGTGGTCTCTGATGAATATCATTTGCTGTCCTCAGCTCATTGCGTTGTCGGGTCTCATTTCTGTCTCGGGGTGGTTCACGTTGGAACGATGCCATGGCATTCCTCAGGCAAAAGGCACAGAAGTGACTTGAAGAAATGATCACCGAGTTCCTCAACGAACTTGTCGCGCTCGGGATCGTGCACACACACTGACTCGTGATGCAGTGGGTCGCGGCCGTCACGCTGCAACGCGTGCCGGTCTCACGCGGTTCCTTTCCTGGTTGGCTGTGGCATGCATATTGATGACCATGGCGCAAAATGGCATGCCGCAGATCACAGCCGAGCAAGTTGAGCTGGGCGACAGACACCTTCTGTGCGTCCATCTCGAGCGAAGGTCCCTCGTCGGTTGGACACCCCTTGCCACTTGAAACATGACATGCAGCTCCTCGATGTCCACGATGCGCGGGTCCGCTTCTAAAACGCCGTGTGGGCCGTTATCAAGCTCCAACGGACGACGGGCAACCGCGCGACGCTGGTGCGCTCAGGGATGCTGTGCCGCAACTCGTGGTGGCAGACGTCCATGTCTGTGACCCAGAACATTGCGAGCCCGGGGCCAGACCCGGGGCCAATAGCGCTCCATGGGCGCGCGTGACCAACGTTATCAAGGAGCCCAAGGCACTCGAGATGACACAGGAACTGTTTCTGCATGGGGCGCTCTTGCGGCATGTCGAGTTTTCGCCCAACTGGCATTATTTCGCCACATCAAGGTACGTCACGTTCCCTTTTTTCTGTGGGGATGTCGGGTTGACGGTTGTTGCAGTCAGTTGGGACAGGATGGCGATGATATTTCACATCGGGGTGAGTTCTGGCGTCGGCTCAACGCGCACATCTTGGATTCGTTGATGGGCACTCAGGAGAACCTCGCGCACCATCGCACGCTGGTGCACGCCCAAGGCTTCGTCAGCCAAGTCGCCTGGTGAGTTGCCTCCCGCATGTGATGTAAAAGACCAACGGTTCGCAATCCTGCTCAGGTTCAAGTTCCCCAACGGCCGTCTACTCATGACATGCTTCACGCGCAGTTTCAAATGGATCAGCTAAGTAGGGGGACTCTCCGATCTGCGGACCATATGGACAGTGCCATCAGATGATCCCTCTTCTCCTGCACCCACCATGCTCACTCACACTGTAGTACTGCCTGTGCTGGACTCCTAGATACTATGGACGCATTCGACCTTGCAAACGTCATTGAAATCAATGATTAGTGATAGTAACCAATCTGCCGAACGACTTTGTGATCGAAGTGCAAAGGTTGTGTAGCAGACATTGCACCTGTGTTCCGAGGAGATTCAAATGTTGACTACACAACTGTGATGTGAAACATTGCGGCTATGACTAAAATTTCCACAGCCCTAATCCTCAAGCAACTACAACTACAACAAAAATAAACTGGAATTCAGATTCTGTAGCGGGGACTGCCACGGATGGGATGTGGCTCTATGGTGCTTATTTGAGACCACGTCAAGCATACCTCCGCCGGCCCTTCATTCTACGATATGCTACGCCCATCTGCGACCGCATGATCCCATGACCCTACGCTCCATGTCGTTGCTAGACCCACTGTGACATCCATAAATGGCAATGTTGAGGTTTGGCCCACATTGATGACAGAAATAGATGCCCATCGCCCTCATTGCCAAGTTCAATATCCTGGATTTCTTCAAAAGCACCTTCAGACACCGCATTACACATCTCACGTGAGTTCATGATTTGGACGGTACTTGGTCCCCTCTAATGGGTGACCCAAAGGTTGTCCCTCCACAAGTTGTACTCTTCTGTAAAGCGGGCGCCGAACTTCGTACTGGGGCCTCCTCCAATTGATGTAGGAGTAGCATCCAGTTGTCAACGACTTCGACCTATGTCGTGTCCAGTACTTGACCTCTGGCGCAGCCCCCCTCTCTCTGGAGCTGATGGAACGACTAATCGAAATGTTTGCGCGCGTGGCCATCGGACAAAGTTATAGTTCGTTTCTCCGGAGGACATCCGCTTACCACACTTACCCAAATGTTCCAGGAACCACAGAATCCTGCACGCGAGGCATAAATTTATAATTTCCGAAAGAAAACCATTCACGTACCCTTCTATGTTTCTGGCATATCCCAATGCGAGTGATGGTCCACACCACTATCTCTCCGGGTTCATCGAATTCTGTCTGACTTCTCCAGTCCAGTATGAAACCGACATTCGTGAACGGCTAAGGAAGTCCTATGTTTGGGTGTCGAAACAGCTGACCTGATGATAGATGGCTCCGGACGGGTGACAAGGTCAAGATGGGTCGAAAAAGGGGAACCTTCATTCTCGACCGGATCAGGGTTAGATCTGATGTCACAGCTACTGGGTCGTTTTTCATTGTGCTCGTCAGGAAATGCTCAAAGTGCAAGGATTCCAAGTCACACCAACAGAATTAGAAGGGGTGTATTCTCGATCATCCAGACATCGCGGATGGGTGCATGGCAGGCGTGCCGGATGAAAACAGTGGCGAACTTTTGCCATCCTAAGATCCAATACCGTGAGCCAGGTAAAGAATGATCTGTCCAAAGAGGAAACGATCAAGCAGTCGATTATCAAGGTTGAGGTGTCCATCATTTTGTTTTTTGATGAACGCCACTGATGTGGCCCTTTTGTCAGCACGTTGCTAACAACAAAGTCGGGTACAAGCCGAGTTCGTGGACGCCATTCCAAAGAATCCGAGTGATAAGCTGCTGCGGCGTGAGCTGAAGGACAGGGAGCCTCGTCAAGGCGCGGCCGGCTTCGAAGCTGCGAGCTTTCGTTTCACTAGTATTTCTCATGATGTAGGATTCTTTACAGTATGAGGAGTGGGGGTCGGTCGATTGATGAGCGTTACTTATGCTGTCATGAAAGACGGGCTGCTGAATCAATAGTCAGGTTAGGTGTGCCCGGGCGCAAACTTGAGATAGGCCTCGAAACTGGCTGAAACACAGGCCTGTGTTCTTGACATCATTGACAGTATCTGACTGCCTCAATCTGTCAATATGCGGGATGCTCGACTTGAATGCTATGGGGGATGTTTGTGCCAGGGGCTGCGTGTTTCATAACAGTCAACAGCGATCTCCAGGTGGTGATATGCATTCCCTGCAGGCAAGTTGAACCATCGGACAGCTGGGCCCATGCTCTGGGGTACATCAACCCCGCCAAACTTGTCTCAGCCTCGCCCCTTGGTTTCTGACCTTCCTCTCATTTCCGACGGCCCCTTCAAGATCATGCCACCATCCCCGACGACATCGCCATCTCGCAGTTTTTTCTCAATTCTCACAGTGGCTGATCGAGGGTGCTACCGGGAGACCCATTGGCCTCAAGGAGCTGGGTGGAGGAAGGTGGTGTCGACATGTCTGTATGGCTTCGGAACTTCGTGTCGTGTGCGCTCACTGTCTCTGGTGCCAGTGGTGTTGTTCAGCCCGAACCGCATTGGTGTGCCCATGTTCCTCTTGTGGGCAAGAAGAGGCCGTCTTGCGCGTCGTTTAGACTAGTACCCGCCTGCCATATGGGCAACCCATAAACTGGGTGCCATCGTCTCGTCAGTCACGTTTTTCTTATTCTAGCTTCATGCGTATGACGGAGTCGAAGCGACGCAGGGGCGCAGACCCAGGGTATACCGCAGATGAACTGCTTCACCAAATTGAGACCACAGGCACGACGCCCATCCCGTGTTTCTCCGCACGGCCATGGCCGCCACACGTCGAGCTGGTATACCAGATGTGCGCATGGTGGTGTTTGTCAACGTTGTCCAGATGGGAGCCTCTTCATCACAAGACAAATCAAGACGACCTTGCATGTTTTACTTGGCGCTGAGCATTCCTCCAGCACTGCCATTATACCATGGGTGGATCTCGTCTCTGTTCTAGGACCACTCTGATGCCTCTGAAATTAGGATTAGGCACAGGTACGGGTTTCACCGCGGTGTATGGTGTACGGCGGTTACAGGTACAGTGTTGATAATTGGTGAATCAGACTCGGAGTCCGAATCAAGAAATTTATGGCCTTGTAGTTTCTGTAAACTTTGTATGTTTCGTATACAGTGGTTCGCATGACTCACGTATTGTCCAAGTTACAGGTGACATTGGTGGCAGTCCCAAAGTTCAACTTGACAGACTTTTTGCAGAGCACAGCTCGACTCAAGATACCCCTGTTGATGTAATGGTTGGTGTTCGTCTGCTGTGGTTTAGCTGATCGACCCTGCTATAGGCTCGTACCTCCTCAGATTGTGTTGCTCTGCAAGGTGTGTTCAATGATTGGCGCTTGAATCAAATGGACAGGTGGTGCTGTAGTGCTCAATTTGTTCATCTGGACTTATAAGAAATGACACATCTGATAGAATGCCTAGACTGAAGAACGTGCACTCTTAGCGCACCACAGAACTACACCGCTGGCCATGTTTCTGAGAATTCACACAAACAAACCATGTCTGACAAGTACAATATAGGAATAACGCGTGACATTATGGGGGTGGTTTAGGCATAGCCGGAACATTCCTCACAACGAACCAGATACGACGCTTCCAGTGCGATGTAGTGCGAATGATCCTTTCAATCATGTTTTCTTTGTAGTCCACCACCCGAGAGCGCAGCTTCCGACGACCGAGTCCGCTGCAAATATCATTGAATCGAGCGATGATTTGATCCATCATAGGCCGTTTGGAAGGATCTGATTGAATCATATCAGCCACAAGAGGCCGCATGAAGTCAAAACCCTTCTTAGTCTATCCAACATCGAGCACTCCGGTGACGACAGAAGGCGCAGCTGTAACTAACCTGGATGAAATCCTTCATGATGGCATTCCTGATGTAGAAAACGTCAGTGGGAAATGGATTACAGGGCTGGTTCGAATTTTGGAATTCTGGCACCTCCTTGTCACCGCCCCAAATAGGTACCTCCTTTGGGTTAGGCTCCGGTGGGTCATACTTGCAAGAGATCCCCAGATCGATGAGATAATATTTAGGTGGTCGTTGAGTACGCGTCAAATGTTTTGCAGGGCCGGTGTAATCCCTCCTCATGTCTGTGTCCATCGGATGAAACGACTCAGGGAACATTGAACTCGGATCAAGCATCAGATTCCTATTCATACAGTCGCTAATTGAAATCAGTAACAACAATCAAACAATTTATCAATCCAGCGCACCAATGAGCAACGCCGTGCTTGTGCATGAAACGTAATCCCTGTCGATGGAGGTTAGGTAGTTTGCCACGACAGCTCTCGTTCGTCTTACCTCGAATAACTGGCGAAAGCATTCCACCACCTCCCCAAATGTGTCGAATGCCAGATCAGTGTAGGAACGGAGGAGTGGCATGACGATGATGGCAGTTTCACCATCATCAAGCAAGAGGATTTCGTAGAATGGCACACAATGATTCTCTGGATGAGAAGTGATGTTCTCTGACGAAAAGTACAGTCCAATGCCAATCTTGTGCGGGTGTGTCGATTTCTTAATACATTTCAAGATGACGTGTCTATTGTCTGAAAGGCGTATTGCATCAATGACATGCCCGACCTTCGTAAAGTAAAGGTGAGAAACACTGGCCCGACGTCAAAAACTGAATATACCTCCAGATTCCGGGAGTCCTCGTGCTCGAACCAGACTTTCTTGGAGGCTTTCCAAGACGGAACCCAATCAGGAGCATAACGTTTGCGGAGAAGGTAACCCCGGTCCTTCAACCATTCAAAATGGTTGGACCACCAGTTTTCTCTGGCATCCCTCATTTCTGGAGGAAGCCGCTGCGTTGCTCCAAATGTAGTGAGCTCCTTCTGAATACGTTGTGCCTTCAGCTTTGCTGCCTCTTCTTGAGCAGCTGCAGTGCGTCTTGGGTTTGGCATGGACGTTGAATACGTTCAAGCTCTGAGTCAACTTAAAATGCACAACCCCTTCCGAGATGGTTTCTCATTCTGGGCAAACATGGATAAACATGTGCCCACCCTGGTATTGCCGAGTCGCATCGGCGATAACCTTGCTTGACGGCTTGCCTCATAAGCACGTTAGTATATCTTTGATTCTGATCTGCAGTCGACGCTCGATGCTAACAGAGCAAATACCCCTTTTGGAGACTTGAAGGAATTGCTCATTTGGTTTACCTATTTTATTTTTTTTAATTTTTTTTTCATGGCCCGGCGGTTTTCATGCCCTCAGGTCGAGGTTCATGGTGTCTTCGCCCTACCCAACTATCGTTGTCCCTGTCAGCCTTGGCGAAGCTTCTAGCTTCAGTAAAACAATCTTCCCAGTATCGTTGCATCTGAAGAGAGACAGTCTTGGCCAAGGTGACCTCTATCTAGATGCAGCTATGGATGAAGTATTAAGGATCACTACGATCGCTGCCAATCTTAAGCAATGGGAAGAGCTCAGACTTACTACAAAGGCGAGATATGATCAGTGAGTACTTGAATTGCTGAGCCACTTTTTATATCAAATATCAACCCCACACATACACTTTTCATGTCCACCAGACTAATACTGAAAAAGGAGGAGCTTGAAAAATGTTTCAAATCTAAGAATCCTCTTAAAAGACTTGTGAACTATCACGCTGCTTGCATGTTCCTTGCTTCAACCAAATCTTTCTACCACGAAGGTAACAACACCCACTGTAGAGACAATTCCCACGATGAATCTTACACTGTTCCCCTTAGAGTCATTCTGAAGAAATGGCGAGGACAAAGGCGAGGAATTTGCTGTCGATTCCAGCAGAGGACTTACAATCAGTGATATGTATGTCTGCCAATATGATGTCGTAATACCTGACAGTCTGAAATAATTATATTTGTCAGGCGACATACCTCCTGATGCGAGATTGGCAGGGATAGCAATCAAACTTGATCATCCTTTGGACGATGCTACAGCACAACTGATATTGGATGTGACGAACACGATTACTTCGTACTCCGAAACCATCCATGGTGATCAAACTGCCACTGGTGAGGTTTTTCAAGTCTCGCAGTGACACTCCAAAGCCCATGATTCGCAGATGCGAGCAGCATTCCAACAGACGAATATGTTCTGGCATTAGAGTCACTGACATCGCTCATCGAGAGCGAAGTAGAAGAGACACCAGATGATACTGTCTCTGCCATCATAATCTCCAGCAGCTATCTATAATTTCTCCAACTTCTGTGTTCTATTTACTCACTGAACTCAACTGTTGGTGGATCAATAGTTCAGATAGGTTGGGGGGTAACAGCGGCGATAAGAGGCTGAGGGTCTGATATCCTCCCATCACAATGTGGACCAATTTCCTCGTCAGTGCTATGGGTAAGGTATGTCGATGCATCTACAGAAGCCCTCTACCTACGCTATAGTTTGCGATCCTCAGGTTAGCATTGGCGGCACAGTTATCTAGCATCTTCGGCAGCACACTAGCACCCCGACGTCGGAGATCACTACCCCGAGGCTCGTTCGCAATGCCGCTAAACTTCATCTGCATCAAGTCCGTCTTCAGAGCTTTGAACGATGCTGAAACAAGTGTCCCGGAGCGACGTCTTTTTTGCCTGACTGGGTCCATTTATATAAGTTTATTTTTATGCTCAGACGAATTGGTCGTCGATGCAGATGTCGGGCGGACTCAGATCACACTAAGTCCTGCGAGTGCTTTCTGAACGACTGCCGACGCTGATACAACCCTAAACCATCAAGGTCTTAGGCTACCCCTTATGTGAATGTAGACCAACACCAGGGAGTCTTGAGGGGAGGAGGTGGTGTTGGAATCAAGGCTGGGCAGGCTTAGGGAGGTCCAAACCCAAGTGAACTTGACTGGA
>JBBPLT010000845.1:0-12158 GCA_038089955.1 Strobilomyces dryophilus | reverse complement strand
CTCACATCGTCGCACGCGTGTCACAGCCGACCGGAGAGATGCTGCCGAACTCGTTCATTGAACACGTCGCGACGACGCAAAACATCTCGCTGCGCACGGGCTGCATGTGTAATCCAGGAGGGGCATCGGCGCTGCTCGGGATTGAAGAGGTCATGGAGTGCCTTTGTGACGGTGCAACGCTGAGGGACGTCGAGGCGCGGGTGGGTAGGGAGCTGGGGGTGGTGCGCGTCAGTCTAGGTCTTGGGAGCAACTGGTGGGATGCGTGGCGCGTGATGGAGTTTTTGGAAGGGTTCGTGGACGAGCGGCAGAGGACGGGGTGGTGGGAGGCGTGGACACAGGTCCCTATCGGCCAAGCGGTGTGATTCGATTTCGATTTTCTCCTAGCGGGTCCGCAGGCATAGTATGCCGGCGACGCATCATCGTCCACTATTCATTATTACTATAGCTATCTTCTCGCGTTACAGCTTGTATTCGTGTTCTAATAGACCGTCAAAATTCCTTGGTCTGCATTTTTTTGTCGCGTGATGGGAGGCGTGGATCTAGCTGCCCATCGCCGAAGCGGTGTGACTTCTATGACCTATGGCCTTGTCTCCTGGTCTGGAGGTTTTACGAGCTGCGTCGATCGAGGGCGGCGACTCACAATGTTATGCACGACATTTTTGTACATCTGGGTTTCGCATAGCCCATCGAGGTTCTACAGCAGTTTGCATAAATAATGGCAGCTGCCCCTAATTCACCGCAAACCAACTAGGGAAATTCCATGGGTTACAAGGGGTTAGACTTGTACTATGAAACCAAGAGACGTCAAGGATATAAACAGTAGCCATTTAATCAAGATGACAGAAAATAGTAAATGACAGATGACTTCCGACTCAGACACGGAATGGCACAACGATGAAGCCTAATTCAAGCGTCTACTGGGTTTTATCCAACGGGAGGGAGAACCAGCTCTCTTCCTTGACAAGGAGGTCGCTAAGACCACAGTAAAATGCGGCCAAGGCCGTCAGGATACCAAACACACCGCCGGCCTTGGTCACGGCGAGAGTGTCAGCAACGCACCGATGGCAAGCAACAGGTTTGTGACGCCGAGGCCGAGATAAGGCCAACATTACGGCGGAGAGAACCAATGCCATCCACATATGCTAGGATCGTCGTATCGAGCAAATAAAGGACGGAGACGCAGGAACATCGAGGTGAGGATGGACCAGGTGATCAAGTAGCGAAGGTTGTGAAATCGTTAGCCAATTGGAAAATCGTGGCGACGAATCGCAAGCGAAACAATAAGAACACGGGTCATATGATCGCTTCGCGTAGTGGTCCCATGATAGAAGACCTCCTACTTGGGCAAGATAGGTTCGTCGGAGTACATACTGCATGTACCAGTGGCTCCAAAGGTGTTTCCGCGTGCTCACGAGGAACTGGGCGAGACCTCCAGAGAAGTAGGCCATGCCAGCAATGACATTAGGAGTATGCGTGCCTCTTGCGTTAAGGTTATACAAGGAGAGAATGAACGAGGTGGACGCGAACGAAAAGAGACCACTGCGATGGCATGAGCGTGACACAGGGTACGACGGGGATGGAACGTACAGAGCACTTGGGTTCCCAATCTCGATGGGCCTGGCCGCAGGGGCAACTGCGTGCTCGTTGTGGTAGTTTTGGACGACCTGAGTGCGGGCTTTCTCGACGTCGGACATGGTGGTGGAGTGAGCGCTAGGTGGAAAGCAGGAGGGGGAAAGATGAGAAACAAAACGGTGGGTTGAGACCTTTTATCCATAGCAATCCGAGCACGTGACCGACGCGCACAACGTCCAATCTGACGTCAGACTGTCCTGCAGCGGTGATGGCAAAATTTCAATAAACTAGGGGTAATTGCGCTTCGCAATCGCGTCAATTCACAGTTCTCCGCTACGAATTGATTTCTTGATCCGGCGAATCGCCTACTGGCAACCGAGATGGGCCTGCGGCTGCCTCTGTGCGCAAGAAGCTTGCACTTTCACTAGAAGTGTGGTACAAGTTCAATGTAGATCCAGTCGGCTCTTAGAGTACGGCTCGCAAATTTGTCTGACGATGAACTTAGACTTGATATGAGCCAATTGGGTAACTTACTGCGCGTCCTAAGGAGACGTCCTCATTGAGTTTTATATTACCAATATATAACTATGCGCACCGCCGCATGCACGACCCGATTCAGACCACAGCTGATCCCAAGTCTGCTGGTGGGTCCCAGCTCCATTAAACACCCTCCTTTGAGGTACTCAGTGGTGAATGTTATCAGAGCAGAGGTTGATCTAGACAGGATGTGTAAATACCGCGAGTGTACGTGTCGCGTCAAGCAAACGTACTATTACCATAAAAGGAAATGATTTAGTAAGCCAACTACCGGGCTGTTCTCCTGACAACCAACGCCTGTGTTTCAGAGCACAACTTTGAGGGTTATTCAAGCGTCGACCCCCTACTATGATGACAGTGCGCTGCAACCTTTGAATCAGATCTATGGAAGTCTAGACGTTCGTGCTCTGTTTGGCAGACGGTTTTTAGGCTCAGCGCGGCACAGCAGGGCCAGGGTTCTTCGAAGAATACCGCGGGCCATGGAGACAATACATCACATCATGTTCCTTTTATGGATATTGTCGCGTCATGAGCGCATGAGCAGCGACCTCCGCGTTGAATTCTACATACCGGTATGTACTTGAGAAATTCGTCAGATGCATACAGCGTCTTTGTCGGAGTATTTACTCCTTTCTGCATGCAGCTGTACCGAGTCACCTTCATCACACCGCGCATGTCAAGCTCACGCCGACCGTCGGTCATAGTACGCAGAAGTGGCCTCACTGAGGCTGTGAATGACATGTGAATGACATGACTCGTCATGCACAGCAGGTTCCTTCAGTGATTTCTTTCTTCTAGAGCGCAGATATGGAATGGCCGCCGACGAACTATAGCACGCCTTTTCCACGATTAAACAGCAAGATAAGCGATGTCGCACAGATACGTCCTATGCTTTGCTGTGTCCATCTCGTGTATCGAATAGCGCGCAACCTATTAAAGCCCTCTTCAGACCCATGGTCTTCACTGTTCCGTTTGTCTCGTTTGTGGTTTTTGTCATCAAACACATACACTAGGGCGATTTGTAAACGATTTGATAGGTGATTGTCGTCAATCCTCCTCTATCCTATCGCTCACCATCAACTCTGCCTTGAGATCGCACCACATTGAAACAAACCAATTCGCTTTGAGTGGTGGCCCTCGCTGTTCATTCATGTCTCGCTCTGCTCGTTCCGGGGCAACGGTTCCCAAGACTTACACCACTTTTGTGGATTCAACTTGCGCCTGCACTTCGAAAGACTGTGACCGCAACGCCTCCCTCGCCACACAGACGCATTACACCACGCACGATCTTCTTCCAAAGGGATGGGAACAACGTTACACGTCCGAAGGCCGACCGTACTTCGTTGACCATGACGCCAAGACAACGACGTGGACGGATCCGCGGTTGGCTGCCATAATCGGTCCCCTCCCACGCGGATGGGACGTGCGGTCGACGCTGAAAGGTCGGGTATACTTCGTGGACCACAACGCGCGCACGACGACGTGGGACGACCCGCGTCTGAGACTAGGCGGTGCAGCAGAGGATCCGGGGGTGGTGGTCCTGGACGAGGGCGAGGGACGGCAAGTCAAGTCCTAGCGTCCTGTACTAGGGTTCCTTTCCAGCTGTGGCATCGCGCTCCGGCTCTCCGGTGGCGAGCTGGAGAGAACCTATGCAGAAGTTTTGTACCAGCGATATATATGTAGAAAACGGTTGCGGTGATGATTTCTTTTCGAAAGTTCCATGAGCCAGGGCTGAAGCGCTGAAGGAGAGGTGAGTTCGACGTAAAAGAGTAGCGATGAAGCTTAGGAGCAAACGCATATCTGGGATGGATCGGAGTTGGCACATAGTATCGGATCTTTACCCCACTGTTGTGCAAAAAAAGAAGAGGGTGAAATAATGAAACAGACACAGGACAGAAATACAAACTCGTTTGGATTTGCCCACCCAACGATAGTAAAGAGTATGAACGAACTTCAGAGTCACTCGGAGTAAATGAACAGTAGGCTTTTGAGTTCGGCGGTTTCCGGAAGTAACGAGCCCTCTACCGGCGACGCAACTCCACAAGTGCATACAGTTGGGACTATATAGATGAAGTCCGTCCACCGAAACCGAATCCCCAACCGACCCAGACAAACTTCGACCCAACCCGGCCATTTCACGGACGCCCTCATGTCGCGACAGGGTGGAAAGCTCAAGCCGTTGAAGGTCTGTGACTGCTGACGCGCTCGCAGCGATCTGGTTCAGGCTCCGAAGAAGGACAAGAAAGACGAAGACGAGGACGACAAGGCCTTCAAAGACAAGAAGAAGGCCGACGAGGCTGCTCTGAATGCTGCAAAGGAGCGCACGACCTGCTCTTGCAGACGGGTCCTCCTCTCTGGCACGTCCGATGGGTGATGAACACATGCAGCCGGCAAAGGTTTGAGTGTCGGTCGGCACTACGATCCCTCGCGTTGACGATTTGCCTTGTAGGTGGAATAGGAAGTGAAGCGGTAGTGGATGACCCCAACCGTTTGTTCTCAGGTCAGGGAAGTATGATATGAGGAGTGTGGCAGATGAGTACGATTCTCGTGATGTGTACCATAGTGCCACGATGGGCTGGCACGTCGATCGTGACCGCGACTGGGATGTGCGCTGTCTCTCGTCTGGGCGATTCCGTCGTTGACTTGGTCGTCTAATAGGTCCTCGGTCTGTTCCCAATCCGCCCGCGCGAACAGCACTTTGTCTCCCGGAATGACATTGCGGGAACATATATGCCATGGGGAGGGGTCGCCCGTGTCTCCCTCAAGGGATAATGTTGGAACGACGTGTGAAGTGATTATATGTGCTCCCTACGAGGTACATCTACTCTTCTCTTGACCACGTTTGGATCCCTGTAGATACACTTTTTTGGTGACCCGTTTGCATATGCCTCCCCGGACCCAATCCTAAAACACAAATTTTCCGTACCTCTTCAACTCTCGTGCTCCGACATCGATCACGACACAAGCCATCTGAATGATCCCAGCACACCAATTGACCGGGTTTCGCGATTGCTTCGTGTGGCTCACTCCTGGGTGGAGGGACATACAGGTTGGAATCGAGGAGACGAGGCTAAGTCGCGAATGCGATATGTATACATAAGCGACTTCGGGCTTCAAGCTTTCGACTGCGCAGACGCCGGTCGGCGTGTCACATCGTATCAAGATTCGAAACACGGGTAACCATTCTTTTAAGAAGATCTGAAAACCGTTCCCCGAGTAGTTCGGGTCACAGATCGACCCAGCAAGCGAGCCGCAGTTACTGGCGGTCGATCGACAGCATTCAACGCGGTACCACATCATAGATCGGTCGCACCGGGTCCAAAAAAATGTAACATGGGTGCCAACTTCGATCACAATTCCGTCTGGATCTGACGACTGCCAGCGGAGATACACGCACGGTCATGAACTACCAGGTATCTAGTGTGGTAGGGCAATAGACATGTCATCGAAAAGACCCTGGCTTAGGGGGGGCAACGCAAAGGGCGGCAACGTGAAGCTACCAGCAACGAGCGGGGGATGTAGTACCTCCCACATGTCGCCGCTACAGTCGCCAAAGTGTCCGCAACACGTTGGCGTTGGCGTCTCTGGGTCACGATTGGAGGGAGCCAGATAACCCGATGGGAAAGATGGGATCCGAAATGTGAGGTCGTAGTCTAGGGGATAAGAAGAGTCGTGGGGTTGCGTCGTAAAAGGATCGTCGGGAAACGTTTTCAGCTTGGATTCAGTAGGGAGCGCGTTGGTAGCATAGTTAGGGGCGTTATAGGGTGAAATGGGCGTCCCGGACGGCCACTTGGATGAGGGGGGCAAGGGTTTCGCGTGTTTCGCATCAACAGACGTGATGAGGATCATTGGAAGGACGTTCTGGTCTCGAGGGGACAGTATCGGTTTTTTTGAGTCCTTATCGGAAAGTGCGCGACATGAAGACGCTGCCGGTATCATGGTCCGCGGCAGAGGAAAGTCCAGGTACGTCTCCGAGGGAATGTCGCGTGCAGATGAGCTCCGGCGAACCGCGACGTGATCTGGACTTGCAGCTAGACTCAATTGACGCAAGTGTTGCTCCAAGCAATCAACCCGATAGTCCTCTGTTGACGATGAGCGCAAGTGGAACATGGAGGGAGACGTAGGGAACATTAGCCGCGAAGGAACACGGTGCACGCATTGAACCGCAGGGCGATTGTCTTCGGGGTCGGAGGTCGATGTATTCATTCCAGATGAAAAATCATCCTCGCTAAGGGCGCTCAGACTAACCGCATAGGAGCGGTAACGAAAAGGGGATGGTACGAAGACGTCAGGTGAAGGCAGTTGGGTGGGTGCGACCTGGCCCACGAGGTTCGGGGGAATGCATTGAGACTGTGCCAACGAAGTACGCCGGAGGACCCTACGTAACCTCTGGCGTCGCAAGGACTTGAATACATCCGTTAGTTTCACGTGTGGAAAACGACGATGGCCTGTAAGTTTGTGCGCAGGGTGACCGTGTGGCATACTTTTGCCTTTTCTGAAGCGAAACGAGGATGGACGAATCATTTCTGAGACGAGCTTAGCAAACAGGAGAGACTGGGAGAGGAGGTGCGTCAAGTAGTTGATGCACGATCCCAATCTGGACTGAGGCCAAACATCTAACACACTCCGAGCCTAGGCTAGCCTGTAGTATCCGATGATGTCAGAGAGGAACAAAAACGCAGCGTTCGCCAGCGTAAATGACTCGGACTCCCCACCCTGATCATCAAAAGGACCGACTCGAGTTCGGGATGAGTTTCCACGTACGGTGAGCTGCGTCCATCTCTGTCTCGTATGTCATACCATTGAGTCTTTTGCCTGTTATCACGATGATCGTTTATCGCAGGTCGGCGACTGACCCACAAAAGGCTAATCGCCTTTCGCCCCACGGCCTGTAAACATGCGTTCTGCACACGTTCGTACATTCATGGGGTCCAAAGGCACGAAGCCGCGTGCCGTGGCCCCAGTTAGGGCGAACAAGTGTGCCAGGTCGCCCAGCGTTCCCCTCCCCCCATCTTCCACTATCGCAGACTGTCGAAGACATAATGGTCAAAGCACGATTCAAGGCGGATCCGAACGACATCGTCATCGTGTGGGTGTTCTCGTCCGTGATCGTCGTCGCCGTGCTGCAACATCGTTACGAAACAGTTTGATGGGTCCGACGGGGTCTGGAAAGTCCAATGTGAGCGAGTCTGCAGTGCCTCTGAATTCGGGTTGAGAATCGTTAGTTCATCAACCACTTCACTGGAAATACGGAGCAGCGCAGCGCGTGCGGTCTCAGGTCCGACACTCAGGACGTCATTCCATATACAGTTTCGTATCAGAGTTTCCGTCTCGTGTTGGTCGACACGCCTGGCTTCGACGACACCCATCTACCGGATAGCGAGATCCTTAGAGTGATCGCCGACTGGCTCATACAAAAGTACGTCGTACTCTGTCAACGAGCACTGTCCTGAATCCCTACCTCCAAATTCGCAAAAAGGTATCCGGACGGCGCCACGCTCAGAATCGCTGGGATAATTTACTTGCACAGAATCACCGACAATCGCATGTCCGGGTCTGCCTACAAGAATCTCCAGATATTCGGGCGCCTTTGCGGCAACATATCCCTGCGACGAACGCGCATCGTCACCACCATGTGGGATCGCGTCAAAGACGCGACGTTGGCGACACAAAGGGAGACAGAGCTCGCCAACGACTTTTGGCGGCTATTGATCGACGAAGGGGCCGTCACCAGACGGTTCTATAACTCCTCTTCTTCTGCGCGGACCGTCGTGGACGATCTTCTACGCATGCAAGACAACGGCGACGATCTGCTTTTGCAGGAAGAGCTCGTCGAGCAGCAGAAACGCATCAACGAAACGGAGGCAGGCAAGGTTTTGTATAGTGGGCTCCAGCGCCTCCTCGCAGAGCAGAAAAAGGTGCTCAAGGAGCTCGCTGAAGAGGCGAAGGTGCAGAACGACCCAGCGCTGGCGAAAAGTTTGCAGGAGGAGTACGAGACAATCGACGCGCAGCTACGGAAGACGTTCGAGGAGATGAAGGAAATGAAAATCCCGCTCTCGAGGCGGGTTCTCTTGTGGGTGTTTGGCAGAAAAACACGTGCAGTGAGTCCGATTAATCGCCTCAGTTTTGTGGTTGAGTACAAGATCGTACTTCCGTAGAAAGCGGTTGAGCTGGATTCTCGACAAACCTCGTTCCTTGTGTCTTGTTAGCTTGGCTGATCGATTTCGCAGTCGCCCTCTAACCCATAGATTTTGCTAATCTTGTTTAACTATTCTTTACCATGTACTGTAATCTTCCTCCGGCCACATCGAAGCCTTGAACCGTTCTGGCCGCTGTTCCTGCGAAGAGTCTTGGACGCAGGCCTACTTGGAGGGGATAAAGAAGAGGATGACTGGCAACTGCGTGGGACGGACCGTCGCGCAAATTTACGGGCTGCAATGCACAGAGCTGAACGTCTTATTCCTCTTCCCCCTCCCCTCCCTCGTCGTCCGCCTCCTCCTCGGACACCTCCAAGCCAGCCATCCTCATCCTCACCTTGTCCCGCCGCCGCTTCGTGCTCATCTCGTCCAGTAACACGAGCAAGTCCTCCTGCTCCTTTTCCACCTCGCGTTTCGTCCCCAACGCCTCCCCCAGCGCGGCCTCGAGATCGGCGATGCGCGCGTGGAGGCCCTCGAGCTGTCGGCGTACGTCAGCGGTCGCAGGTCGGGGATGAACAGGGAGCAGGGGGACGTACGTCGGCAGACGATCTCGCACCGAGGTCTCTGAGCTGCGCTTGGAGCGTGTCCATCTCGGTCGCCTGCGTTCGGATCACGTCGCGAAGCGAGCTGATGAGCATGGCCGATTCCGCGCTGGGGCCTGCGAGCCCGGCGAGAGAGTCGAGACGTCGTCAGCGGAACGACCCTGGACGGTCGCGACGAGCACGTACCCGAAGACGACGCGGAAGACGACAAGACGTTTGGATCAGAGCTCAATCCGCGCTGCACCGCATCTATGTATCGAGCCGAGCGTGGTTCGTCAGTCGCGCGACGAACCAATATGGGTCGAAGCGGACTCACAGTGGTTCGATTTCCAGAAATCGACAAAGGCCCAGTCGAACCAGATCTCGCCTTCTTGCTCGGCTGGTTTCTGGTTGGGACCGACCCCGACCACCGACATCCAAGGCGACATGACCATCGACTCGGGCGTGACAGATTTGAATCTCGTGTCCTCGCGGAAACGTGTCATCTGACCGATCAGCGCGTCAACGCCGAGTCGAGAGATGATCGGGTGGATCGTCGATCTATACACGAGTACGAAACATGCGTGAGCAACGGTGCGCCGGAGAACAGGTGATCACGAACCGTGTGATTTCTCCAGGTTCGCGGTCGAATTCATAGCATACACCTAACAGGAACGCACAGAGACCAGGGACGAGGTTCTCGGTCTCAGTGGTTTGATTGATTGGCTCCACGAGCTTCCGTGGCAAAACGTGGTTCAAGGGAAGAACGCGACCCATCGAGGTAAAGACTCACCACGCCCAATCCACCGGCTTCGAGAAATTCCCTGACCGCCTTGGGATCTTCCCAAAGCCACTGTACCAGTAACGAAAGGTACCCTACGATTAGCCGCTCCCACTCCCTCACTTCCTTCTCATTCGCTACATCGACCCGCGATTTGGATAAGAAGGACAGCGAGAGATTTTCAGTGAAGAGCGGTATAAGGCTTTGTGGTGCATCGTCGTCATCTGTCTCTGGGGCACTGGGTGGGACTGTACCATCAGCCGGAATGAAAAACTGGCCTTGGCCAGGTGTAGAGGATGGAATGGGAGAGGGTTTGATGGATCGTGCGAGAGCCTTGCAACGAGAAGAGGAGAGCAAATGCGAGAAAAGTAGAGTGGCGAAATGGGTCGTCGTGACATTCATGACATTGAGCGGCGATGTTGGTGGGATACACAAGGCGTGAAGAAGTGGAGAAATCATCGGCGTTGGCGTTGGATCTGCCACCATGGTAAGAAAAGGGTAGGAACCCGCGGGACAAGCAGGAACGCACTTTCTGGAGGTAGCATGCCTTGAACGATTGCTTGCTTGATCTCCTCTTTGCGGACGAAATTCTGGAGGAACATCTAATATAGCGTGTCGAAGATAAGCATGACAGACTCACGTCGAAAACGCTCAGAGCAGTCCCACGCAACTCGAGAGCATCCTTCGATCTCCTGTCTCCGTACAAACCGTTGTACTCCCCATGCAAAACCAGCTCTACGAGCACGTCCAGCGCAGATGCAGGCTCTAATCTATCCCACTCTTCACCGTTCGTCTCGGGTACTGGCATGTAGGGTGTCAAGATCACTTCCGAAAAGGGGAATGCAAGACTATTGGGAAGTAGACGCAAAACCTTTCGGGAATGAGAACAGGGAAAATAGTCCATGAAGTGTTTACCTGTGTCTTTAGCGGAGTAGGTGCATTCGAGGCAAGCCCAAGCTCCACAAAACACCGGACGTACAAGGTCATTTCTTGACTCTACGGAACAATCAATGGCGTTGAAATATACAGACCGCAAGGAAGATACTGACGCTACTACCCTTGGAGCCAATAAGCATGCCCATGATGCCAACGACGAGAGACACGTTAGTGGCCTTTTGCTGATCCCAGAATTGTAGCGCAAACTCTTGGGGAGAAGCGTCCTGCAGTTCAAGATTTGGCGGAAAGAGGAGGAGAGAACAAAGGAGGGCTGGTAACGACGTTTCACGGAAGTAACTCTGGCGCGACTCAGAATCGACAACAAGTCGAAAGCGCAGGACGTACTTGATTCGAGGCATTAAAGCGCAACAAGGTATCCACACAACGCAGCGCATCCTGAGTGATGACTCCGCCTTCGACTCCGCCTTCTTGAGTGACGATGTTGAACAGCTTCTCAAAAGCGCCTTCGAAGGCAAGCACCTTTTGGATGTCGGGGCTCTGCGAAACCAATAGTTGTATCATGGCGATACTTTCTGGGATATCCTTGTCAGCCAACAGTTCAGTGTCATGCAGAGGTCGTCAAGCTCACCGTTTCGTATGATTTCACGCTTGTCTTCCAAGACCGATATGATGCTCGATGGGCCATTGGATGCCTTGAGGAAGTAACCCTGGACTGCGGAGCGCCTGTTCTGAAGGAGGGTTGCCAAAAGCTGCAGCGTCGCATAGCGAACGTAGAAGTGAGCGTTAGCGAGAAGCGTGAACAAGGCGTGCGTGGGCTGCTCGTCGGCGAGAAAGCGGTCGGTGTGCTTGAGACCGAGTTCCCTGGAGGGGTCCTCGGCGGGGTCGCAGAGATGATGGAGGGTTTCGAGGACGGCCTTGGCGATGTCCGCGTCGATTTCGGCGTCGTTTTGTAGGACTTGGATGAGACCTGGCAGGGCCCGCTCGCCGACTTCTGCTTTGCAATCTCGGGTGAGACCTTTGAGGGAGAGGACTGCGGCGCGTCGGTCGGCGAGCAGCGTCGATGGCGACAGGCGGTCGCTGAGCTTGGCGATGGTGTCGGTGGGCGACTGCGGTGCGCCAGTGGGCCCGCGCAGGGCAATGTAAGTTTGGGAGAAAAACTCCATGCAAAATGGTAGTGGCCGTTCAGAACAACGGGTCTTGCTTACTACTACTACGACTACTCTACACAATCACGACCTAGATCCACCACCACTACCTCAGCGCTGGGGTGCGTCACGTACGCCGCGCTGATCGAAGCGGCCGGCGAATCGCCCCGGACCAAGTACGTTTCAATGGGCGAAAGAAGTTGCTGAGACCATTTGCATCGCGAAACGAACGAGACGACTTCCAGTCTTATCCCGTGGCTTGCCTTCAAAGGCCAGTTGACACGTAAGGTGTCTTGACTCGCAAGGCGCTCTCTATTATCGCTCCAGTCAGCGCGTGGTCAGTCATCACGACGGTTTCATACCGCGTACCCGAGGTATCGAGTAAAATCGTCGTCATACGGTGAACCAGACCATTCAAAAAGCCACCCCCCCCCCCCCCCCCCCCCCCACCCCCCCCCCCCCCCCAACCCCCCCCCCCCCCCCACCCCCCCCAACACCACACCTGCCC
>JBBPLT010000844.1:0-12160 GCA_038089955.1 Strobilomyces dryophilus | reverse complement strand
AGGAAGCGCGTCGGCGGTGGCGCGCGTTCCGGCGCTAAAGCCGCCAACAACTCGTGACGGCTACGTGTTCAGTTATACGTCGTATGTATGGTGCCTTGTTTTATTATTCAATGTAATCGTCGACCGTTCGTGGTCGCTTGCTCGCCCTATTTCGAGAGACGCACGATGTCGTGGGTCGATGGACCTCGCGTGCCTACAGATGGAGATGCGAAGCGTTGTCGACGTGTCGCGTCGTCGAACCTAGACCCTCGTCGCGTCTTCCGTCGGAGTTCCTAGCCGGTCTTCTTTTGCATACGGGGAGGAAGAGCACAAGAATCGAAACACCCCGTCGAACCTCGAGGACTCGGACATTGCAAGCGTAAGAGCACGACGCCATGTACCACGAAGTGCTGTACGGTAAACAGAACAAAAGAAAGTCATACTTAGTATATGTATAGGTAGCTCAGCGCCTTTTAGATCCGCGACTGTCCTCCAAGCCCGGCGACATGCGACACTTCCTGCTCCACGCGAGTCAGACGAATCGACCGAGTTCGCCAGGCACGCCCACACACCTGGCCCACGTTCCTGTCACCAATGTCACGTGGTGTCATATACTTTGCTTACAAGACGGCTACGACATCCGTTGGCCCGCTGGAACTGTCATTTTACTAGTGAATATCAAAACGGTTATCACCCCACCAGCATCGAGATTTTACTGAAGTGATGAGTGTTCAAGTACTCATCGCATGGTGTCGATGCTTATTGACCAGGTATCATCACAAGGCTACCCGATTCTGCCAGTGATCTGATTATCACGGCGATGGTGGCAAAGTTGTGCACATCATGTTGAGAGTTGCAGAAGGCGTTCGGTAATGCTTGCAAATATCCTCACCGAGAAATATGTTCGAGTAACGACCATATATAGATATGACGTCTTCCGAAAGCTTCAACAATGAACTAGATTTCAGGGAAGCGTACTGCTGGGAAGAGACACAAGTGAGTCTTCCAGAGTCTTAAGCATTTGGGAACTGGGCGGGGTATTCACGGGTCACGCTGGTGAGGGCTAGCGCCCTTACCCATCCCGAAAACACGCCATCGCTGTCGCTTGCCCTCTCTGCACTCGGCAGCAGGACGCATAACGACCCAACGACAATGGCAACGAAATCGGTGCAACAAGGCCCACCAGACTTTTCGAGTGCCAGTGCTTCATTGTACCTCAGCCATGTCCTTTCAGGTCTCACCGCCTGTACATTGCTCCACTGTGCTTTGCCGACCGTCACTACTCGCTCGCCACCTCTATCGACTGTGTCCCACTGTTTGCTCATTGCCCCTCGTCGTGCTCTTTTGGTTCCACCATCCACCTCGCGTGCGCTGCCTGCCCCCGTTTCACCCTTCACCTCTATTGTGTCCTAGCGCCGCGGTTTGCCGTTCATCCCCATCATGTTCATTCATGCACCTGGTGTCTTTCCTCTGTGTCTAACCGTCATTGCGCCCCCTACTGTCTTCACCTGTCCCCGTCGTGCCCAATACGAGGCCTCACCGCACGACACCGATGCCGTTCATCGTCCCTGCTGTGTCCACTCTTATGGCATGGCTCACCGTCCGCCTCCCGGCTACTGGCTAACGAGACGTAGTCGTCAAACTCCTGCCACCTTGCCTTATTGAGGGCAGTGTTGCGACCACCGTGCACTCTCGTTCCATTGAGGGCGTTTGGTGGTTGCCACCCGTCATCGTTGTCTTGCCGTTGCCCTAACTGCTGCCGTGGCAATAATGTTGCTGACACTACATCCAGATCCTTGATTTTCTTTCCAGAGTTGCTGCAAACCCAACCGCCTATGGTGCCTCAGCGTGTCGTCAGAACGATTTCCTCTTATGCAATGAAATCTGCAATCTCATGGCGTGAATTTTCATTACCAGACATAGTTGTTAAGGCATATATAGCCCAGCTGGAGCACGGTACCTCAGCCCCAAACCAGAACAACAATATCTTCGTCGTGGGGATTCATATACTGTGGATCCGACAGGCCAATCCCCTGGACAGCGGGGTCCGCTGCACATCGTTATCTCACTATTTTCGATATGCTTGGGACCTTTATCTCTCTCATGGCCCTGCACCACCCCAAGCTACCTCAAAGAATTTTTTCCTCCCTCTGGTAGTTGTCTATGCAAGATGGTGCTGTGTTCTGTCACGCAGCAAGGCCTTCTGAGCCTAGGGTTCGGTTGAAAATTCGCTCAGACTTATTCACAGCTGTGTATAAGTCGCCCTCCTGAAAACGATTTTCAACAGCAGTTATAAACAGTTTCTAACAGACGTGTTATTAACTAGTAAAAAAATCATTATTTACGCAGTAAAGAAAGTGCAGTAAAAAACTGTTAATAACTAAAATCCCAGTTAGGCTGGGTTCGAGTCACTTGTGCCTCCTTCTGTGGTGCTGTCGGACTTCTCTGGGACGCCCCAACCGGGTTTACCGATAGTAAATCAAGCAAGAGTGGGGATTTGAGCGATACCTCCTCATCTGTAAACCAATCCGAGCCCTCGAATGCAAAATCTGCAACACTGTCGCCCTCCTCATCATCTGTTGAGCTAGATTCGTCATCATAAGCAGGATCTACATCCTGAGGGTCCCTCTCAGCCACTGCAATGCTTCAGAGAAGGTCGGTGTCGACACCGCATGCAAATGAGCTTTAGAATGGCATGATCAACCCTCTTCTGCATGTCCTGGCACTCCATCTCATATTTCCGCTTCGTGGCATGGCGAAATGGTGTCAAGTCAAGCTTGGCTTGATCTTTGACCTTTTTTGCAGAATGTTCACCACCACTGGAACTCAGAGGCAAGTCTGACTGCTCCTGTAATGCATCAGGAAGGTCTTGTTGAAGCTGTGCACCCAGTGAACTGTTCCATGATGCATCAGCTGCATCTTGTTTCAGGGCTGATGGAAGAAATGGGCAACTCAATGCATGTTTTAGAACATGAGCCTCTTGTGGATTCCCCTTTCGTATGTGGTCACATGTTGACCCAACACACTGCCAAGCCTTCTCACCATTGTTGTGAAAGTGGGTGATGAGTTGATTCATGAGGACATTCAATGGCCAGCCTTGATTAGTGTTTGGTTTTGCAGTATGCTTGGGTGGGTTTGAAATGGAAGATAATGATGAGATCTGAGTCCAAGATTAGATCAGCGCTGATGAGCAGACCAACATTAATCCTTATGGAGGTTCCTGTTAGGACTGTTTGAGTGCTGTTATTGGTCTGAGCAGCGAGTGGCAGGTATGGAATGACCTATTTATCTGGCGAGTCCAGCTCAGAGTCTCACTGTGAGAATGCAAGTACACACAGTCATCCCATAGTGGTTATATACTTTTTGTATGCCAGCCACAATATCAACACCCCATTTCTTGAGAACATTATCCTCAGGATATTTGAGGTGGAACTGCTCAAGGACATCAATGACAGCCAAGATCAGTGCTCCTTGCTCTTCAGTAGATAAGATCTGATCGCTTGTGGTCCATGTCTTCCATCCAAAGACTGCCTTGAATTGTTCATTTTAAGGCACCTATTTCCATGCCAGTTCAGTCGAGAAGTTCTTCATCAATTTGAAAGGACATAAAGCTGAAATACTTTGACTGTGACATTGGCAAGTCCCCAATGGGCAAGTCTTTGGGTAAATCTTGAAGTAGTGTACATAAATATGAGAGAAAGGCAGAGAATTCCTTGGAAGAGTGTTACAATCTCACGAAAAGACGGCCCCATCCTTTCTTTCCCTCCCATCCCCGACACCTCGTTCCTGGACGATGAACCCATGGAAATCTCCAACTCCTCCACTCCCGCCCCACCTCGCCTGGCACGTAGCTTACCCAAGATACCCAGGAAGGACGTCTAGAAACCCTCTGCCCTTCCATGCGGAACACCGCAGCAAGGCTGTGCCGGACTCTTCTCTTCTTGTACTTCTACTGACTCCGTTTCCGTTGTTTCCACGCAGAGTTCCAGACTTGCCGTTCCATTTCCCATGATCCGCTTCCTTTGATCCTTTTGTCTCCTTTTGGCCACGGACACCCGCACCCCATTTAGTAGAACCCTCAACCCTGAAGGTTCCCACCCTGTGCCTTCACCAGTATATAAGTCGGGTACTTTCTCCCATGTTCCCTAGCTAGTTCTATGCATAACTCGTGTAGTAACCTAGTAACCTCTTCCCACGCATCCTCTCGCGTGAGACCGTTCGATCCAGCCGATGCTATCGAACCCTTGACCCTAGTCTAGCCGCCGCTACTAGGAACTCACTCTTGACGCTTCGTCTATAAGACTTCGCTCTACTTCGAGTGAGCGCTGCTAGGTTATTACGCAACCAGCATAACAGACACCCCCGCTGTCCTTTTTGCCCTTGAACGAACCCCAGCATTCGCCCAACACCCAGTTCTTCCTCCGCTCGTCCACGCCTTCCACACATACTCAGCCCTCCTCCTCTGACTATGCCCAGACATCATCCAATGCCCCGAAGTGGGGAATGCCTTACAGGAACTTCGGGGATTCCTCCTCGATGCCTTCGGTGCAGCCCGTTTTCGGAACTTCCTATCCATTCTCCCATACCACCTCCTTGCCCCCATCCTCATCCCACTCCTCGATGATGTCCCCGTCGGAATTCGCTCAGAATACTTCCACCATCTCACCGAGACGACCACCAACTCCATTTCCCCATTCAATCATCCACAATCCCCCACTCTGGATGACGGAAGTCAATCTCTTTCCTTGGAGAATGAAATGGCCATGGCTCCAATGTCTATTCCAGCTCCTAGCTCTGGAATTGCTGAAATGACCCAAGAAGAAACCACAGAACCCCTCCCCCCCCTCCTATTCGGATTCCACCCAGGACCATGCTGTACAACATTTCCTTTCCACAATCTCCATATTGGCAGGAACGTCTACACATTGCTTCTGAAGATCGTTCGCAAACGATACCCCAGGGCGAACTGGAACTTATTCGCAATGCACCCCCTGACCCCCTTCTTCCCATGCAAGCAGCTCCGACCACTGTTCAACTACACGAACCACTTCCATGGATCCCACCCGTCGACAATGCTTCGTTTGTCATGCGTGCAACCATGAACGCCCCAACTGCCCTCTCTTCCGCTGTGTCAACTGCCAAGCCCTTGCCCCCAGACATCTGGCAACCTCTTGTCACGAGTACGCCTGCCCCCACTGTGACATTTACGCACTAGGACACACTCCCCTCGATTGCCCTCACCGCCCCACGCCCCCAGCTCATGTTCTCTGCAGGGGTTATTGAAGGTGTTGAGACGGTGCCTCAACGCTACCGAGAGGGTAATGTTACAAATGTTACGCTCACGCAGGAAGATGAGGAATATTTCTGTCAGGAATGTGCCCAGTTCTTGGATCCACGGTCCTTTTAGACGACCCAGTATATGCCGCCCATTCATTTCTTCCGTGATAACTCACTCTGACTCACTTGTTGTATTACTACCGAAACCCCATTTCTTCTTGTTCCACATGGAGTTCTGGATACGCCATTCCTTCTCCCATGTTCCATTTTCTTCTTATTCCCTCCGTTCTGCTTCTTGACCTTCTCTGCAGTCTTATCAACGGACGTCTGTTTCTCCTCTAGGATATCTCTCTGTTGGTCCTCATAGTTCCCATTCCTATCCCAGAACGTATAAATACCCGATGCCCATGTATCATAGCCCCTTAGCTAGTTCTATGCAATCCAAGCTTAGTACCTAGCCATCCGCTTGCCTCGACAGTTTGAGTCTTGTGAGACCCCCTTTGATAAGTCTTCATGCTACTTAGAGTGCATGCTGCTAGGTTCTATGCTACTCAGCATAACATAACTCCCCTGAGACATCCCATCACGCCCTGAGACACCCTAGACATAGGCCAATGCATGCCGGTGAAGACCAAGACATAGACCAGCACATGCCGACGAAGACTGACGAAGACCAACAAGGACCGACAAGACTGACGCCTCAGTCAC
Source organism: Strobilomyces dryophilus (assembly GCA_038089955.1). Classification (NCBI taxonomy): domain Eukaryota; kingdom Fungi; phylum Basidiomycota; class Agaricomycetes; order Boletales; family Boletaceae; genus Strobilomyces; species Strobilomyces dryophilus. The sequence continues at coordinate 6,196 of JBBPLT010000844.1, read as the reverse complement.
TTCAGTCTCCCTCCGGCGGCTTTGCTCAAGCATCAGTGGCTCATCTTGGCTTATACATATCTTTTCTCACTCATATATCCTTTCTCGCTCATGCTCTCCGTCGGGTCTTTGACCCTTTAGACTTCTGTTCTGTTCATTTCCAATGGTACCGCCTTTATACCTGATGTTCTCCTTTTAGTGTAGTTACCTTACATCCTCTCAGACCTGTCATTTATTTTACCTTTCAGTATCTCTGGTCCATAAAGTACTGTATTTGGACTAGAGAATACCAGCTTCCATTTGACTCACTATCATTATCGCAACATACCGTCTGTCGCTCTTCGACCATCAACCATCTCATTCTCATCCTCTCACACATCGTTCCAAGGACCGAAACTTGGTCCCTCGTCTTCATTATTGACCCATTGCTCGAACAAAGCCTTGGCCTCTCACCCGCACCTTTGGTCCTTTGCCCACACCCTCAGCTCATTGCTCGGCCCCTTCAGCCCATCACTTGCTCTCTTCAGCCCATCGGTCTTTCACCTTGGCTCATTGCACAACAGCATCGGTTGGTCTCGGACCTTCAGGCAAAGCACCTTGGACCTCTTTTCTGTATTTCTCCCACTTCTAGAGTCCCTTTGGGACAGACCTATCGTGTTCCCCTTACCCTTCTGACACCAGGACTTGCTGGACTGACTTCTAGTCCACCCGGCAGTCGCTAGGATCTTTACAACTGGACCCCACTGCGAGGGACTCACAACAGGATTCCAGACAACGTCTTTGGCCTAACGCCCGAAGATTAGAGTTTGAACAGTTTCAAATTCTACTTGACCAATTCCAGCTTTTGCAAATCGACACTGAATCTTCGATTCTCCACTCGGTCCCCCCTGACAACCGTGGACTCAGCCCCCGACAGCTCGTTTTACAGATACCTCCTCCATCAGCACCAATTGGCCTGGAGCACTCTGTTTTCCTTCGCCATCGCCACCTTTATCCAATTCACAACTACCGGACCCTTTTTCTAGCCCTAGAGCCCAGACTCCAAGCTCTAGTTTCCCCGATGAGAATTTAACTGAACAGCCGAGCTTCAGCCCCTTGTTTCCTGGAACATTTATAGAGTCTACGCCCCAAAGAGACCAATCATCGAATCCCACTTTTCTACTTTGCTCTCACCACTTACTGTATACACCACTTCTACTCCATCGTGCTCCTCGTCTACCATCTTGTCCTTGCCCGCTTCACCTGTAGTGGACCTCTCAGACAAGACCGAAGAAACCTATCGCTCAGCTCTTGCACCATCGGTCTTCACTTTGGTCACTCCCAGCTCACCGTCGTTGCTCGCACCGTCCACTGGTCCTGTGCCTACACCACAAGGATCATCTCGCTCTCCCGCTGCTCCGTCACCAGTTACCCTTCGCTTTTGTATCGCTTGGCTGCCAGTCCCTCCTCACACCTACCACACCTTCCAACCACCGCCACCTCCAGCACCAATGGCCAACCCCGCTACTATGCCTATCCACAGTCACCTGCATGCACTGAAGTTCAATGGGACTACTCCGGCCTTGCTTCCTCGCTTCCTTGAAGACGTCGAAAAACTCGCCATCGCCACCACTCTTAACGACAGGGAAACAATTAAAGCTGCTATCGGTTATGCAGACCTCAGCGAGGCCACTGGGTGGGAGCTTCTCAACAAAGCCGCCGCTAACCCTACAGTCTGGGCTGCTTTCGTCATGGCCGTTAAAAAAGAGTACCCTGGCTGCAAAGGTACCGACTGGTACTCTCGTGCTGACCTTCAGTACCTCGTCCAGAAGTATCACTCCAAGCCGATGCAGTCCCTGGAAGACCTTGGCGAATATCAGAGGAACTTCAAGACCATGGCGATGCATCTGATCAGAGCAAGGGAACTCTCGGAGCTAGACTGAGACGCTTTGTTCCTCGCTGGCTTACCGACCGACCTTGAATACCAAGTCTGACAATGACTCCTTATCACCAAGCACGACCAACACCCTGCCGACCCCTATCCATTTCAAGACTTTGTCGAGGCCACCAAGTTCTTACTGACCGGCTCGGCACTCTCACCTCTCACAGTGCCTCTGTCAGGCGCCCCTGCTCCAACTATCCTGTACTACCCTACTTGGGCCTATGCCAGCCCTTTGGTCTCCTTACCACAAGCCACTGCTCTGCCTGCCGCAGCACCAGTTGTTGTCAAGCAAGAGACGATGGTGTAGCAGTGAGCTGCTAACCGAGGTTGCATGTTCTGCATCCTCCCCGGCCACTACATCGGGGAGTGCCCTCACATAGCCGAGTATATCACGACCAGCAAAGTGAGCTGAGGCACCGACAGGCGGCTCTACCTTCCTGACGGGAAGCGTATCCCCCGCGTCCAAGGGGCTTACTGCCTTAGGGACTGCCTCGATCAATTGTCAGTGGTGGCAGTACCTTCGACTGTTACCGCGGGCATTCTTTCGCTTACCAAACCTGAAACTGATGCTATTTTTGACATCAAATCTTCAGTCTTCCTGGCTCCCACCAAGAGCTGGGACGATAAGCCCAAATTGGCACTTGCTGACGACCCTGCTTTCCAGCCCTACATAGCGCGCGCCCTTGCAACCTTTTGTGCCGATCAGGCAAAGGACAAGGGCAAGCAGATGCACTTCGATGGTGTAGAAACACCTGTGCGCAAGACTGATCGTGCCAGTCCTCATGCTGCAATGGTCACCAAGGAAATCGTCTCGCTGGCGATTGAGGCGGTCCAAGCTCCAACACCCGGACCATCGAAGACCGTGATCCCTGTCTGCACTCCGCCCATTTCTTCTGCCTTACCTAACACACCTCCCCCTCTTTGCCCTGATGCTGCTAACACAACCGCTCCACCCTCTGCACAATTTAGGTACACCTTCCCATTAGAGGACCAGACCGCCTTGAAGTGAGTCATGGACCAAATCCTTGACACGACTGTACACATCTTGGTCAGGGATCTACTATCCTCGGCCCCTGACGTCCGCAAGCAGATCAAAGAAATTTCCACTCCAAAACGTATTCCCATGACCACTAACGTCGTACAGATAAACGAGCTATTGGGCCACAACCTGGCTGCTGTTGAGCATGAATATGGGGACCGAGTTCACCAGAACAATGATGGCCTCATCGTAGCGCATCACAGTATACCGCTTCGGTCCCTCGACACTAAGGTGCTTGGCACCAGTTGCACTATCACCACGGTACTGGACACGGGATCTGAGATCGTCGCCATGCACAAATGGGTGTGGGAGGTGCTTGGACTACCTGTTCGGTCAGACCATATTATGACGATGTCAAACGCTAACGCTAGCACCAAGTCGACTATCAGGGTTGTTGAAAACCTTTGCCTAGACTTCAGTGCCAGCGAAGTATGTTTACAGGTCCAAGTCATCCCTCGGGTGAACTTCGATCTCCTCCTCAGCTGACCATTTCATTGTCAATTGAGCGCATCCACTGACAATTATCCAGACGGCGCCCAAATCATCACACTCCAAGACCCAAACTCTGGCAAAGAGTATCAGCTGCCTACTCGGGCGTGGACCGAAGGCTGCCACCACTGTTGGCGTGGCCTTCATTGCACTAACCATCAATCCATCACCGAGATGGAATGGGGTTTTTAATTAACGATGATCCTCCAAAAGGATGGGGAGGCCCCAACATACTCGCTTCACAACCATCTTCATCTTCACTCTCATATTCATCTTCACTCTCATATTCATCTTTGCTCTCATCTTCGCTTCGCTTCGCCACATTGTTGGACTTGCCCAGACCGACTGGACTCTCTACATATTCTTTTTTCATCAACCCAAACCACTATGACACTTTCGCACGTAACCGCTTTCGATTCGGTCTTCTCTTTTGACCCCATTTCTCATTCACTGGCATACAAGCTGGTCACTAAAAAGATTCAGCCAGTCATTGGTCCTCTTGAGGAGGAATTCCAAGTACTGCACCAACTACCAGACGATCCTCTTCTCGGTCTTATTCCGTTACCTACTCATCTGCCGGACTTTACCCCCGGCGAATGTTTTACACAGGAATGTGCTGACGCATTAGACCTCGACCCAACTAAATGGCTATGGCCCGAAGAGGTTAAGTTGGTCAGGTGGATAGTCCAAAACCATGAAACGGCTTTCGCTTGGATTCCAACCGAGCAGGGCTGACTTGATGAAAGGTACTTTCCACCTGTCAAGATACCGATGGTACCCCATACGCTGTGGGTCCTCCGAAACATCCCCATTCCACCAAAGGCCTGGAAGTAGGTCATTCAAATCACCAAGGACTGAATCGCTTCGGGCGTGTATGAGCCGTCAGCTGCCGCTTATCAGTCCTGATGGTTCTGCATCCTGAAGCAAGACAGCAAAATGCTTTGCCTCATCCACGACCTCCAACCCCTCAACGCGGTCACCATCTGAGACTCGTCAGTCCCTCCGTTCGTCAAGTACCTCACCAAATCGTTCAGCAGCTACACGGTCTACGGTATGATGGACCTATTCGCCGGTTATGACCAGTGACCGCTTCACATCGAGTCCCGAGATATGACCACATTCAATAGTCCTCTCGGTCCTCATCAGCTAACCGCTCTTCCGATGGGGCACACTAACGCGGTCCAGATTTACCAAGCCGATATGGCATTCATCTTACAGGATGAAATCCCCCACCACACCATGCTGTTCATTGACGACCTACCGGTCAAGTCCAAAACGACTTGGCACCAAAGACCAGACGGCTCCTATGAGACGATCCCCGAGAACTCGGGGATTCGGCTCTTTATCTTTAATCATCTTGTTGTTGTTCACTGCATCTTACAGCGCCTGCAAAACGTCAATGCAACCATCTTGGCCAAGAAGTTTGTGCTTGCCGCCCCCAATGCCACCATCATCGGGCACAAGTGCACGGCTGAGGGCCGAGTCCTGCATGAGGCCAAAGTCCAGAAGATCCAGGACTGGCCCAAGTGTAAGACTGTGACCCACGTACGTGGCTTTCTGGGGACCTGTGGTGTCCTCCGTATCTTTATTCGCAATTTCGCTTCCATCGCCCGACCGTTGGTCAATCTGACCTGGAAAGGTGTTCCCTTCGAATGGGGTGACGCCCAACGTGCAGCGATGACTCGTCTCAAGGACGAAATCATCCGATCCCCCACGCTCTGTCACTTGGACTACTAATCGGACTAAGCAGTCGTTCTTGCTGTAGACACGTCGGTCATCGCCATTGGCTACATCCTATCTCAGGAAGGCGAGGATGACAAGTGGTACCAGAATTGTTTCGGCTTGATTGGTCTTATGACCGTTGAGAGCTGATACTCCCAAGTGAAGCTCAAACTCTACGGTCTCTTTCAGGCCTTGCGAGTGGTTCGAGTTTTCATCTTCAGAGTTGTTAACCTTGTCGTCGAAATGGACGCCAAGTACATCAAGGGGATGATCAATAACCCCGATATCCAGCCGAATGTGACCATCAATCGGTGGATTGCTGGCATTCTCCTTTTTCATTTCAACCTTCATCACATTCCCACTGAAAGGCACGCCAGCCCTGACAGTCTCTCGTGCTGACCCCTGTCCGATGATGATCCACCTGAGGATGCAGGTGTCGAATACTGGCTCAACAACACATATTCTTTTACTGTGGTTTTGCTTAATGACTGAACGCTACCCTTTCCACCCAAACTCTCATCCATTGGTCTCACTTCTTCCCTCCTCCTTTGCGCCGATTCCACTTTCACTTTGGACGCTGTTCTGTCCATTGTGCCTTCGCTGTGGACCACTCTTACCTACACTTCGGTGTTCGCTTCCTCTTCGCTATCACCTCCTGCTTCTCCTCTGCCCAGGCCTGCGATTCCATGGTCTCCAAAGGCCTTGGAAAAGGAGGCTTGTATTCGGTGCATTCGGGACTTTCTCGAGACCCGCATCCACCCTGCTGACCTCACAGATGCTGAGTTCGTGTTACGATTCCTTTTCTTTCTCTTTCCGCTTCGCACTCCGCCGGCGTAACCCGGTGACTCGACCTGTTCTTTTCTTAGTTCTCGCTTCTTCGGAACCGATGGAACGTTCCAACACATTCCACGGCCTTCCATTGTATTACTAATACGCTGATGCGTCCTTTGCTGCGGATGACTCATTCTGACTTCTTCTGACTCATCCGCTTAGTCATACTCTTTTCTTTCTCTATTTAAGACCTCGCTCGCTCGTGTATTCCCCTT
>JBBPLT010000843.1:0-12180 GCA_038089955.1 Strobilomyces dryophilus | reverse complement strand
AAGAAGGCCGGGAGGAGTAGGAGAAGGAGAGGGCGAGGGAGAGGGCGAGGGCGAGGGCGAGGGCGAGCCACCACCGAGGAGGCCGCCGGTAACACCCCCAAGAAGGCCGGACGAGGCGGAAGAGGGCTTGGAGGACGAGGGAGGGCCGCCGCCGAGGAGGTCGCCGCCGACACCATCGAGAAGGTTGTTGTTACCAAGGCCTGGAGGAGATGGAATCGGAACGGGGACAGTAGAAAGAGGAAACACGCACCGAGCAGAGGGTCTCTGTGCTTGAGTGCGAACGAGCGTCTGGCATGAACAGCACGGGACGCGTCGGCAGAGAGAGCGAGAAAGACGAGGAGAAGAAACGGATACATGGGTAAGGAGCGTGGTGGTCAGGTCAAACAACTGAGCCGGCCAGTGCCAGCAGAGAAACAGAACGTCGACGACGACAGCGACGACAACGCGGAGAAACTTGGAAACCGAGTGCGGGAAAAAAAAGTCGAAAACAAGGCGGCGCGATCCAATTTACCACGTTACAGATCTGCTGCACTACACACAAGTACATGAAGAGCTGGCCGTGTCGTCCGCGTCAGTGCGAGCGTCCGAGACGAGCCTTGCAGTGCTGCACCGGCCCCGCTTGCCACGTCGTCGCGCAATCACCGTAGACCGGACCTATCGTACCACGCAGGAACGCGACATCCAAGCCCGTTCGTCCAACGTCACAGCAAGGGACAACTAGCACGTCGATCAAGCGTGACATAAGCTTTTTTGACATTGCGTGCGGAGACATGAGACACGGAGTAAACACCAACTATCACACGATCGACAGCGCTCTAGATGAAACCAATCTGCCGCACACCGCGTCAGCCCGGCGACCCCGTCTACCCCGCGACGGCACCTCACCTTGTTGGCAACGTCCAGCGCATCGTGGTCCGCTGCGAGCCGGACGTACGCCTTCTTCTTTCCGTCCGGTCTGGACTCGTCCCTCAGCCGTCTGCCCCGCTGACAAAGACGTCCACACTCACCGGATCAGCGTGTTCACCTTGGCCGCCTGTACGTCGTACAATTTCTTCACCGCGTCCTTGATCTGTCGCTTGTTCGACCGTATGTCCACGATGAACACCAGCGTGTTGTGCTCCTCGATCTTTTTCATCGCCGACTCCGTGTTCAGAGGTCTGCCCGACGGTCAGTCAGTATGTGTGCCTCGCGCGAGCCACGCACGAGACGATGGTCCGGTACTCGTCCATCCGGGGTGCATGCGGAATCGACTTGCGAGGGTACTTGGGGTTCCGCCGCAACTTCAACGTCTTGGGTCGGCGGAACGTCACCGAGAAGTGCGGTTTGCGCGCAGCGTGCGAGTGCACTCCTTGCAGCGCCGCCTTCTTCGCCGCCTTGGCCTTGGCGTCCTTGTCCGCTCCCCCTTTACCGGGTGCTGGCCCCACGTCAATTCCTCGCGTGCGCGGTGGAACGACAGAGACGCACCTGCTGCCTTTCCCTTTGGCGTCTTCGTGGTGGCCATGGGTGATTCCGAGTCTGGTAAACGAGCGAGCGCGTCAGTACGAGAATGTGCCAGCTGCGTGGCGACCATGATGATGTTTCTCGTCCATCCGGTGGTGCCAACGAAAACCCATCAGTCGGCGTCATCCAGCCAGACCGCGCTCGATCCACCTCAAAGCTGCCGTTCTCTCCCCGTCAAACACGTCCATCCAACGGAAAATAGACATGTCGAACGAAATCGTTGGGCAGCGTGAAGAACGATGTCGGAGACTCACCTTGATGCGATGGGGGGGCCTTGTTCGTCGTGGATGGGTGTGCTCGACCTCGTTTCTGGCCTTGTTCGGGTATTGCCGTATGGCGGTGTTCACACCAATTGGGCAGTTTACCCCTGATCACTCTGATCTCCCGGGCAGTACTACAGCTGCACTGTCACTGCCAGCGAGCCAGCATCACTCCCCGCGCGCTCACTGGCAAGTGTCCACACACACCTGCGAAGTCTCTCGTTCAATCGAGTATGATGTAGCAGCGGGGCCAAAACTAGACACGTTGCACCCCACCCTGACCATGTCCCACGCACAGGAACCCTCTCCCTGTTTTTCTCTACGTGCCCTCTCTCGCCGTTCGTAGAACGCTCGCCAGCCCACCAACTGTCGACCAAAAATGTCCTCTCAAACTTTGCCTAGGTGAGTCGCTCGTCGTCAGTTCGTCGACGAGCGGTGGAAACCAATACGACGGTCGCCCAGGTTTCAAGGCCGCCCACTGGTCGACCTCACAGACAGCATCGCTGGAGAATCCGCCGTTCACATCACCGGCGGTTCGTTCGGCGACGTGTACAAGTGTCGCTGTAGGGGTGCGACAGGCTCTTGGTCCCTGGTACGACAATTCCCTCTCGGGCGTCTCCCACGGCGCTCATCCTCGTCCTCCATAGGTCACGGTGAAGAAACTGAGGTATTTCGAATCCGAAGATCCAGAAGAGACCCAGAGGCGTCTGGAGCGACTCAACAAGGTCGGTTCTCCCGTGGAGCTCCAAAACCTGTTCTGACAGCCCCGCGACGGCAGAAACTCCGTCGTGAGCTCGGCCTTTTGAGGAGGCTCGAGCACACAAACATCGTTCCCTTCCTCGGTGTTGCGCAGGGCTTCGGACGACTCGTCGCGGTGGTATTGCCTTGGATGTCGAATGGTACCTTGCACTCTTTTCTCAGGAGGAAAGGCTGCGTCTTGACAGTAGTCGACCGCTTACATCTGGTCAGTCATGCGAACATCGTTCTCATCGATTCTGCTCACCGTACACAGGTGCACGGCATTGGGTCCGGACTGGAATACCGTACGTTCGCGACCATGGTCGCTCCGTCGCACGCCTCTTTCTGACAGCATGATTTCGTTGTTCCACGGCGATCTCCATAGCGTACGTTCTTGACCATCACTTCGACGCGTACTTACCCTATTTAACCAGGGGAACGTGCTCATCGATGAAGAACACAATCCGCGAATCAGCGACTTCGGCCTGGCGACTACAGTCGGAAGGCTGCAGCCCGGCCTGTCATACCTTCAACGCATATCTAGCGCCAACAACGTAGGAGCCGTGAGATGGGCGGCGCCTGAGCGACTCTCTGGGTGCGAACCCCATCCGTCGAGCGACGTTTATTCGTTTGGCTGCATTATGTTCGAGGTACCGACTCGGACCAGCGTTTTAGCGGGCAAACACTAATTCTTTTTTCCGTCTTAGGTGATGTCGGGAGACGTTCCGTGGAAGGAAGAAACCGACTTTCAGGTGGTCGCTCTCAAACTCATGGCGCACAGGCTGCCACGTCGCCCGGCGCTCGGGGACGAACACTGGGCGTTGATGGTGAGGTGTTGGTCTCGCCCTCGGCAACGCCCAACCGCGGGCGATGTCGTAGTAGTAGTGCAGACGTTCCTGTCACCAGATAATCGATACCGACGACACGGTATTGGTGGGCGCGTAGGTAACCATAAAATCACGTGCCTTTTTTTTTTTTCCGTCGTAGTCATTGTCCCTTCAAATATGGGCCGTGGACCACGTGTGCCACCACCATCACTTGTGCCAACACTGAAAATGTAATGTCTCTGATATCTTCCAGAAGAACACCTCCATTCATCGGCCATATGAGATACACTAGTCACAGTAAATTATACTACCTATTATAAATTTATTTTGACCCCGAGGAAGTGCTGCTTCAGCGTGGCACAAGTGATGGTGCCAGGGCGATTCCCAGCGCTTAATTCAAGATGCCTTCGTAGCACAAAGACAGTTCACTCAGTCCTTCAAGAAAAATCAGAGATGATCTTCACATCTGATTCATGACAGTAGTCAAGGGAATCCATGAAACAAAGTGTTGTTGTATTGTAATACCATTCCAAAGAGTCAGTGGCTCAAGTGACGGTCCAATACTGTACGTGACATTCATCTACGGAACTGCTCGCAATAGCCGAAGCAAAAATGCAGGTAAAATGCCGTATAAAAGTGCTTTGTCCAATCACAGTTCTCATTGAGCCTCGCGTAGCCCTCGCGAAAGTCTCAAGAACATAACGTGATACTATCATTACCCACCAAATGCATAGTCACCACCAAATGCGAAGTTGCATCCACAGCTCACAACTCCACATATTTTAACGACGAGACACCTGGAGGACTTAGAATATAGTCTAATTGTATAGATAGTACCTTCATAACAATGAAAACTGTGTTGTGCAAAGTATGGTAGGGGGAAATGTACTCGACGAGCAATGGAAATATGTCAGGTACAGACATCCCGAGCCAGATCCAAAGCGATCTCGTGCGTATTTGATTACGGTTCGCTTTGTGGACATTCTATAGGTCCATAGCATGGTTCGCGAGGTGTCAGAATGAAGATTGAGAGGGGGAATAGAATGCTATTCAACGAAAACCATGTCAGTGTGACAAGAGCAGCGGACAGGGGTGTCACTCTCGCCTGGTATTCATGCTCCGCTTAAATTATCTCCCTACGAGTGATAGAGTACGTGATGCGGAGTTTATCGGGTTCTCAGCATGGCCTCCATGCCGCGCGTGGCAACCCGTGACGAAATTTCGCATTTCGCATGGATTTCGACCTCATCATATCGGTTCCATTCCGCCGACCTCAAAACATCTCCTCTCCCTTCTACCATTGTGTAGGCTTGTTTCTAATGGTTCAGTCTACACCCTTGTCCAGATCCGAAGAAAGAAAGTTAAGCTGTTGTGTCGTTATTCAAGGAATAGTCGGAATTTCGCATTTGGTGGGCAATGATAGTATACTCTGTATTGCAGATGTTCGCATACTTAGGTGTTTAGCCTTTTTAGGTTCTTGGCTGGGGCGAGCGCCGGTGTGCGCTGCGTGATGGCTGTTGTATTGACCGATACGGCGGGGAACTACGACGAATGAGGGTGTGACCGACGCGAGAAGGGTGCAGACGGCAGTGCGAAGCACTGCTCCTGGAAGGCAAGCCATGAGCGAGGGTGGTGGCGGAAGGAGAAGAACGATGCCGCCACCGCTGTTCGCTAAGTTCACTTGGCCGAGGACAGCGCTCTGGCCCGTACCTAGGCCCGTGACAGTGCATCTCACCCTTGATCAGGACCCCGACGCAGCACGTGGCCTCGAGCTCATCTGTTTTCGTCCTAAAATTTGGGCGCGTCCCGGAAGCTTCCTGTTCATGGTGCAACAATCGTGCCCATGTGTGCAGCCGTCCTTCATGTGCTCTAGTCGAAAAAATATCGTACAAACAGTCGATAGCAATAACGATAAAGCGAAATCCCTGTAAAGCCACCATCCCATCACTGCGCTTGAGCCTCCTGAAAGTGACCAAGCCAGCGTCAGCACGACAACAGGTTCACCAACGAGACACTGTACCTGATCGACAAACTCCATCGCCTCTTCCCGCTTGATGCTTCGGATCGAGCTCACTTTTTGGTTGTTGAACAAGACGCCGTAAAACTTGTCCGCCGTCACCAACATCTCCGGTCGGAACGTCGTCGTGATGAACTGCGCCGTGCCCGAAAGCGATTTGATCATGTCTGAAAGCGGAACGAGTCGGATCGCCAAGAAAGAGGCAGTCTGATCACTCACTCGCGACGGCTGTACGGTATTGGGCGTCGAGATTGGCATCAATCTGTTGATTCGTGGTCAACGACGGATGGTCTACTCGTCTGGGAACCTGCGTACCTCGTCGAACAGGTAAAACGGTGCGGGATCACACTTTTGTATCGCAAACACTACAAACCAGGCGGATCAATTTCACCACTTCGATATCAGAGGGTCATTCTCATACCCGTAGCGAGGGCGACGAGAGATTTCTGACCGCCAGATAGCTGTTGTATCCGTAGCCCTTCGTCGACTTTCGAGTTGAACGACACCTTGATGGCTACGCCAGTGTAATTGTCGATCGTGCTCTGCTGCGTGTCGTCTCCCTCGTCCATAGCTTCTTCGTCCTGCATGGCGCGTGAGAGTACTACGACGATTCAGAGAGGCTCAACCAACCTGGTCTATCCGCCGTTGAATGATCAACCTCCCCCGCCCGACAGGCACCAAGCTTTCGAACACTTCCTCAAAGTTACTCGCCACCTGCTTGAACGTCCGCTCGATCGCCTCGTCCTTGCGCTGGTCGAGCACTTGCACGAGCTCCTCGATCGACGTGGCCGAATTGTCCAGATCCTCGCGTCGCTGCAAAAGCTGATCGCGCTGCTTCGTGAACGAGTTGTATTGCTCGAATGCTTTCTTGTTTACGTGGGCAAACTTTTTGAGGCCCTCGTTCACCGTATGTAGCTTCTTGACCAGCTGTAACGATGCAACCCACATCAGCCAACCTTTCCTTGAAACATGTACCAGACCACGAACTCGATCGAGCTTCTCGTTGGTGTACTTTTCAAACGCCTCTTCGGGCAGTACGCCGAGATCGCGAATGTTGCGATTGCACTCGTCTTTGCGTGTTGACAACATCTGCTTCTTGGCCAGGTACCGCTCGGTGTTCTTTTGCAGCTTTGTGACGCTCCGGCTGTCTTCCGACTGCTGCTGCTGCGCCTTCTCTAACGTGGTACGCAGCTCTTGCAGTTCTGCATTTAGTTTTTCGACGTCCTTGTCCGCGTCTGCACATTGCTTGCGTGAGAACGATTGAACCGTAACTGATACGAACACTACCTTGAGACCGCTTGGTCGCAGCTGCTATCGAGGTACCAAGGGACCGAAGCTCCCGTTTACGGGCGTCGAGCGAGTCTGTCGAGGTGTCGTTGCCATTCGCAGCTTCACTTAATGACTCGAGTTTGACCTGCAGTTCTCTTTGTCGCCGTCGTAGGCTCTCGTTCAACTCGATCTCGACTAGGTTCTTCCGTCCATCCAACTAACGCGAAGTGTTCAGGGAGCCGGCAAATTCGATCAATCAACGGACTTACCTCGGACCGCGTCCTGCCCAACTCGAGCACCTGTCTTCTCCGCTCTTCAACCTCGATGCCCAACGCGTCCATCATGTTGGCCTCCGCGTCCGTCAAGTTCTGCGTCAACGGCGTCGACAACTCCTCTCGGTACCCCTCTGCCCGCGCCTGCGTACCGCTCAACTCCGTCTCCAGATCCCCAATCTCCGTCTCGAGCGCGACGACCCGTGCGTCCAGCCGTTCCCGCTCCTTGGTCAGCGAATTCGCGTCCTGCAGAAAGTTCTCCCGCGACTCGCGCGCCTGCGCCTGTTGCAGCGTCAACACCTGGATCCTCCCCGTCGTGCGCGTGATTTCCTGCTCGATCCGCGTGATTTCGGCTTTCACCTCCTTGGCGCGCTTGTCGTCGGCGTCGAACTTTGTTCGCCAGGATGCAACGGCTTTGATCCCTTCGATGCGGGACCGCCGGACGTCGTGGTAACCACCCGTCAGTGCACCCTTTCGGTCGACCTTGTCACCGTCGAGCGTGATTGTGTTGACCTCGTGGCTCTTGACGTACGCCGCAGCGACGGTCAAGTCTCTGCATACCCACGTCTTCCCGAATACCTGCTGGAATGCCTTTTGGTGCGTTGCATCGAATCGAATCTTATCGATCAGAGGGAGTGCATCCTGTGCTGGTGGAACCGACGTGGGAGGCTTTGGCTTGAGGCGGTTAAGTGGCATGAAGGTTACGCGGCCGGTCTTTTCTTTAAGCATGACATCAAGGACCTTGGAGGCTGTCTGGTCCGTGTCGACGACTATATGGAACAAACTGAAAAAGCGCGTCAGCTAGAAATATGGACACGAATCTATCGTTTACCTGTTACCGGCGGTAAGTTCAATGGCGGTGCTAAACGTTGGATCCGGGATTTCGAAGAGGCGATATAGTGGGCCGTAGACACCTTCGAGACCGTGCCGCTGTGCAATCCTGTCGACAGCACGCAACCCTGCACCCGTATCCTGGAATAATGCATCAGAATTTGGTCTCGAACTGCATAAATATTCGCTCTTACTTTATCCATCATGGAAGCCAGATTACGCTCAGCAGACTTGAGTTCATCACCAGCGTGAGCGAGTAGACCACCCAGTTTGGAATCCTCTCTCCAGAGTTCCTTCCGTCGCTCGCTGAGGTCGCTCTGTTGATCCTTGAGCTCCGCGAGTTGCTCACCTAGAATTCGCACTCGTTGTTTTCCGTCCTCTAGGTTACCCTGAATATCATCTAACCTCTGAACGATATCGCCCAACGAGGTCTTCGTCGATGCGAGGTCCTGTCTTGTCGACTCGAGCACAGCGGACCGCGTATTCCGGTAAGCCTCGAGTGACGCAATCTCCTGACGAAGGTAGTTGTCCCGCTCTGCTTTCGTGCGAAACCGCTTGACGCGTCCCTGCTTCGCGAAAAGGGCGTTCAACTGGGTGCGCGCTTCCTCCATTCTACGCTTCTCCACGGATTCTCTAGCGCGGGCGTCGTTCCAACGAGGGACTATTTGGGAAAGTTCCCCTTCTTTTGACTGAATCTGCTGCTCCAAAGCTGCCAGTTCGTTTTCGAGCTCGGCACGTCGTCCCTCCTGGTGTTCGCCTGCTGACTGCAAATCAGCAATGGTACACTCCAACTCCGTACGCGACCGGACGAGGTCTGACAGTTCGGATTGAGCGTCTTGACGAGTGATGCTGAGCGTCGACAGGTTGTGTTTGGTTTGTGAAATGTTTTGTTCAAGACGCTAAGTGGGGCATGAGATCACAACAAAGAGAGAGATCGACCAAGCCGACCTGAATCTCTTTCTCGCGTGAATCATACTGTTCGCGACGCATATTCGCACCATGTACTTCTCCTCGTCTTTCCTCCTCGATCTCTTCCAACGCCTCACCGACTTCTTCTAACTCGCGTTGATACAGGGCGTACTCGAGACAACGTCGTTCCTTGTCTTTCTCCTGAAATTCGCGCAGCTCCTCCTTTTCCTCCTCGAGTTCTGTCAAGCGTGACTCGATATATTCGAGCAGCTCGTTGATTTTAGTGCGTTTCGCGTCCGTTTCTGCCATGATGCGAAGCGACTCGGCACGACGCTGTTCATAGACTTTGGTTCCGGCTACCTCTTTGAGTAATGCCAATCGTTCATGGTCTTTTGCGTTCGTCAACGCAGTGATCTGCGAAGTTCAAAGTCAGCGTACGTAGTCGGACAACAAGCCTGGGCGAGTTACCCTGCCTTGAGGGACGATGTAGTACGGATTCGATTTGCTGAACCCTGCGCTCTCGAGGAGGTTCATGACGTCGGCTTTGCTCGCGCTCTTTTTGTCGAGACTGTACTCGTCCTTTTTAAGACCAATGGTTCGCCGGATGATGACTTCGTCGCGACCAGTCGGGAATCGATTGTCCGAGTTGTCGAACACGATCTCGACTGAGGACCTCGTGAGCGGCTGGAGTGCGAGGCAGAGACGGCGACGGACCATAAGCAGATAGGGTGGTGGCCACCGAGACGCCTTCGTGTAACAGAGCTTGGCGTTCTTCGCGAGACATCGAGGTGTATGCGTCGGACAGGACGAACCGGATGGCTGTCGATGTAACGTGAGTATCACGTGGCAGAGCGAAACTCCCCCGTGAACAGAGACAAAGTAACATGGAATGTCGCCGACACACATTCCTGGTCTCATCGTCGTCCAGCCTTCGACTCGCACCACCTGCCGCATGCAACTCGGAACGGAGCACTCACCGGCAAAAAAGTTGCTCTTCCCGGAGCCATTTCTCCCAACGACCACGTTGTGCTGCGGCGAAAACGGTTCAATCTGCGTCTGGTCACGGTCTTGGTCGGAATCAGCAAACGTGGGAGCAACAAGCAGCGAGTCTACCGACAGGACTTGAACCCCTGGATCGTCAGAGTCTTGATGTACATAATGGCCGCGAAACGTAGAACTGGGAGAACGAGCCTGATGTCCTGGCTCGACGATCGGGGCGCTGCGCTGCGCGGAATGGAGTGTGCGTTGGTGTGTAGGGGTCGCACTCGCTCAAGACGCGTGACAAACGCGTGATGTATCACGTGAGAGAGTCACGTTCGCGATTGTTACTACTAGTCACTACATACATAGTTCGACTACCTTTCTACTTACACAAGATGTCTTACTTCCATGGGTCAAACAACACCTTTCCACACCTTCCCTTGTCAAATTCGTCGTACATCTTTGCCGCATCGTCGAGCCCGACGATCTTTTCCACCAGACTCGTCTCTCCCCCAACCTCTCCAAACACGTCCTGCCTGCGGAGCAGCAAGCCAAGCGCCATGGGAAACATCGCTCGCACGGGGCAGCGCCCAAAGTCCAGCGACACGTTCTTGTCGTACAACTGTCGACCCATGTAGGGCACTGGCTGGCTCGCGTGCACCCCCACTGAGGTGATGCACCCAAACGGCCTCACCAACTCGTACGCGAGCGAAAGCGCGCTCGTGTTCCCGACGACCTGCAAGTACCACGGTCACGAGTGCTTCGAGTGCCTGATTGACAGCTGCTTACTTCCAAGACCGCATTACACCCGACGTCTTCCGTCCACGTCTTCACGAGGTCCTTGCTCATTGCGATGTCAGCCACTTCGAGATGTCCGTAGTACGACATGGCCCCCTCCCTGTACACCTTCGAGACTTTGGCGTATATCGCCTCTACCTTCTTTCGCCGCATTTCCGTCGGATCGATCGCGACGATACGAAACCTTATCTCTTTCGCGTAAAGCATGTCGAGCAATGCGATGCATGCACACTACCATTGCTATATCAACTTCGTCGTGGTGAGCTAGCGGCGGTCGACGTACCACACCCACTGGTCCGAGTCCCACGACGGCAATCGTCAACACAGTGTCATTCGCCTCCAACGGGAAAGGAGTACCGCTCTCTAAGGAGCTAGCTCCTGAGCTCAGAGGGTACGCCGTAGACGTCAGCATTGGCAGCGTCTTGGGATGGTTCAACGCCTGAAAGGCTGCGAACACGCCCGTCGGTAAGATGTCGCACATCAATAACAACGACGAGTCTGCGAGCCTCCCAACGATCTCTTTGGTGTTTTGGTTAGCGGTGGTCCCCCACGCAGCTGAGATCCCATCGAGATTGTAGAGGGTACCACCCGCGCGCGGGACGCGAACGTACTGTCCTTGTCCACCCGGAGTGTGCGGCGTCCCGAAGAGTTGGCATTCGACACATCGGCAGGTGAAACCAACGCGACAGTAACTAGCGAACGCATGACGATGATATGGGTGGAAGGGACGGCAACGTACTGGCACTCTCCACAGGACACCGTGAACGGCGATACCACTTTATCTCCGACCTTGAGAGTAGCGTACAGAGGGGGTCGACCAGTCACTTCCGGGTCAAAACTCGCACCGAGGGTGACCACTTCCCCTATGAATTCATGTCCGCAGACGAAACTAATAGGTATTATCACTGACATCGTCATCATGGAATCTCGACCGACACGATGCTTACGGTTCTGTCAATTTCTGCGTTCCACGGTAAGGGTGCAGATCGCTGCCACATAACCCCGCAAGCTGCCAGGTTCAGATGGAAGTTTATGGAGCACATAGATGACTTACCTTCACCTTGACGATTGCATCGTCCGGGTGTTCTATCCTGTAAGTAACGTCGGGACTCTTATCAATGACATTGCGAGGTTCTGTCATAAGCGGTTCGGTTGCTCACTTTGGGATAGGTATCTCCTCCACGCGAATGTCATACGCTGGGGGATGCAAACGCACGACAGATTGCATTCTGGAAAATGATGGGGTGACACGGAGAACACCGGGGAAAAGGTCTGCCAATGATTCCTGCGCAGTCGGAGATACCGCGACTCAGGCAAATTGTCGAGGTGAGGCTAAAGCCTATAGTAAAATCGTCCCCCATTTACAGGCTTACAACCTCACGGCCACGGCCTCAGTGAGGTACATACTTTTGTGAGCGGTGTGAGTCACTCTCTCAAAAGAATGTCTCGTCGCGGTGCAACTTGAAACTCCTGGGTTCTTAGCAGAGACTCGGATGACCCAAAGGTGCATGAAATTTACCCCCGAATGATATTGACGAATTTAGTATAACGCGCTTGAGCTACTATTAGGTCGACTCCGAACGCCCTGTGTCGCGGTGAGAACCTAATCATTCAAATCTGTTCAGGCCAGTTACAACCTTGTGACACAGGTCATCTAAGAATTAGCGGGCGACTGTCTGGACCCTGTGGCGACGCGACGCTTGCCTCGCTTGGGTCGGTACGAGCGGTTGTGTCGGCTGCGTCGGCTGCATCGGCTGCGTCGCTAAATGCCACGTTGT
>JBBPLT010000842.1:0-12195 GCA_038089955.1 Strobilomyces dryophilus | reverse complement strand
AGAGGCACTCTTGCTTCGCCTGCAAGGACACCCAAATCGTTCATTGTCTTTGAACAATCTTGCCAATTGTCTCTGGACTCACTACAATAAGCTCGGAGAATTGCAGGATCTCGAAGAGGCCATCCTCCTCCTCCGAGAGGCACTTTCGCTTTGCCCGCAAGGACACCCAGTTCGTTCATCGTCTTTGAACAATCTTGCCAGCTCTGTCCAGACTCGCTACAATAAGCTCGGGGCATTGCAGGATCTCGAGGAGGCCATCCCCCTCTGCCGAGAGGCACTCTCGCTTTGCCCGCAAGGACACCCAAGCCATTCATTTTATTTGAGAAATCTTGCCGGTTGTTTCCAGGCTCGCAACAATAAATTCGGGGCATTGCAGGATCTCGAAGATGCCATCCCCCTCTTCCGAGAGGCACTCTCGCTTTGTCCGCAAGGACACCCAAATCGTTCATCGTCTTTGAACCTTCTTGCCAGCTGTCTCCAGACTCGCTACAATAACCTCAGGGCATTGCAGGGCCACCATGATCCATCCTCAGCGGTATGTTTCCTCGGATTTCTGTATTTCTGTCCTGCATTTGGTCCTTATGTGATTATGGTAACAGGGCGACCTGCAGGAGATATTCACGTTGTATGAACAGCTAGCAGATGTGTCTCACATGGTGTCTGTAGATACCTTGCATGCCTCGCGAGCATGGATATTCGCAGCCGAAAAATATCGGCATCCCTCTACTCTTGACGCATACAAATCGTCTCTTCGACTCCTGGCGGAACATCTATCCATTGTCCCTACCCTTCCCCAGCATCTCGACATCCTGAAAATGCACTCTTCATCACTGGCAATGGACGCATTCTCAGCCTGCCTTCGTAAGGGAGAGCCGCAGCGTGCAGTCGAACTCTTAGAGCAAGGTCGGGGCATATTTTGGAACCAACTCACTCGCCTTCGTTCCCCACTTAACGACGTCATTTCGTCCAGTCTGGCCGGAGAGGCGTTGGCACACGAGTTCACTCGTTTATCTTTGCTCATTCGCAAGGTACTCGATTCTCCGGGGATGAGTCAGCATGAGGAACTGTGCCGGCACAACCTCGCGATGCAAGGAGTTGTCAATGCTATTCGCAACTTGCCTGGCTGTTCTCGCTTTCTTCTGCCTTCCCTGTTCTCGGATCTTCGTCGTGCTGCAAGTGAGGGACCTGTCATCATCGTGAACGCCAGCCAGCATGGCTGCGATGCCCTCATTGTCTTTGCGGACCGTGATCCGGTTCATGTCCCATTATCGATTACCAAACAATACGTCCAACTTTTGTCATCGAAGCTCCGTGGCATAACCATGACTAGGTGTGCAATGACGCCACACGCACCGAAACTTCTTGGTGGATTGTTACGGGAACTCTGGGACGATGTTGTCTTTCCTATCGTTCAGGTTCTTCAAACGGCATGTCCATTACATTCCCGAATATGGTGGTGTCCCACCGCCGAGTTTTCTACCCTCCCTCTCCACGCTGCCGGTCCGTATAGGAAGGGTCAGCAGATTCTCGAGGCTCTGTATATTTCCTCTTACGCCCCCACATTGAGCGCTCTTATCCAAGCGAGACGTCCCTGTTCGTCCATGAGCAATGTGAAGCGCTTCGTTGGGATTGGTCAAGCAAACGCTACCGGGCAAAGCGAACTTTTCTCTGTTAGTTCGGAGCTGGCCAACATAGAGCAGTGCGTCCACGACGCCGCCGGATTCACGCAGATCGAGGGAAAAGAAGCTTGCATACCAAGAGTCGCCGAGGAACTCGAGAAGAACGTGTGGGTGCACTTTGCCTGTCACGGTCTCGCGAATGGGAAAAAACCGTTTCAGTCGGCCTTTGCACTGAGCGACGGCGAGTTCTCCATCGAGCGAATCATCCGGTGCGATCTCAAGGATGCCGAGTTCGCGTATCTGTCTGCGTGCCACACGACCGCTGGAGACGAGGAGAGCCCGGACGAGATGATCCATCTGGCGTCGGCGATGCAGTTCATCGGGTTCCGGTCTGTGATCGGGACGATGTGGGCGGTTGACGACGAGGAGACAAACAAGATCACGTCGAGGTTCTATCGACTGATGAAGGACGACTCCGGACGTTTAGACCACACGCGGGCAGCGTACGCGATCAACGAGACGATGAGATCGGTCCGTGTACCGGTCGATCAGCGCATTCTGTACGTTCATATCGGCGCTTAGGTAGGTAGCCCGCTCAGTAGAGACGACTGTAATGGCGCTATGCATTTTCTATATATTGTTTCTTGGCTGTAACGTACATGTTCCCCGACGACATCTTGGTAGTAGTGGTCCAGGCTGCTATCTCGACTAAACAACAATAAAAACAGCGCATGTGTACGTGCACACGTATGTACGTCCGTCCGTCTCGACGAATGTAAGGGGGGTATCCCCAGGAAAGTAGAGGGCGGGTCGAGCGAGCGGCGAGGGGGTGCTACACACAGGTTCTACAAGGTCACGCCGAGAGCGGAGACGAGGACGAAACACGAGACGAGGAGGTGTGCCTACGAGGTCCATGAGCGCCGAATGGACGGGAAACGCGTACGTGTCTGGATCGAGATCTCTAGACCACAGATATCGCGTCAAGAATCAGGTGACGACGAGGGATATCCACGCCTGCCGGTCGTGTTCAGCGCGCGCGACGAGGAGACGAGAGAGGAGACGCTCACGGCACCACAGAAAAAGGCGAGGGCGAAGAGGGCGAAGAGCAAGGGGGGCTCGAGCCACCCGAACGCGTGGAATGTGACAGGGAAGACGATCTCGATCGAGATGGTGACAGCGATGAGGGTGAGAACACGATGAAGCGCGGCGAGGGGCCTGAATCCATGACGTGAGAACCCTGCGACACGGCTGCGTGCAGCGCCGTCGAGAGACGGGAGATGAATATGGACCCAACGCTGCCGGGTAGGCCTGCGGGGTGGCGTGAGTGACAGGGTTTGGGAAAGACGGCGTGGACCTCACCGCTGATGGCGACGGCGAGCAGCGGGAACTCAGGGTACCGAGACCCGAACATGTCGAGGATGATGTCGGTCCCGCTACATGGCGCCGAAGAGGGGGGTCCGCGTTGTTGCCACGCACGATGACGGCACACGTGGCTGCGGAGTAGAGGTGGATGGTCGTGACGAGGGGTGTTGGGGTGTTAACCCTGTTGATATGGCGAGTAGAGGGGGCGATCCGATGCTGTAGAGCCGGTCTGTTTCTCGGAGAAGGGCCCAATGGTTCTCTGGTGAATAAATGCTGGTATTAGTAAGACGCTGGGTCACCTGAATCGCGCTCCGAGACCGCGTCGACGGCCTACCTCGAGGACGATACCACACTCGCGGCCCCACCCGGACGGCGATGCCACCGTCGTGGATGTCGTCGAGCTCGATGTGAACGAATCTTTGGGGTAAGTCGTGGACCGCGTCATCGCGGTCGGTCGCTGGCACGTCCGTGTCGAACGGCACGTTTGTTTATTTCCAAGGTCTTTGCCAAACAAACGAAGGCGTTGAGTTCCCGCCGTCTCGTCACGCCTGCTACCTGCCTCAACTCCGCTCTCACCTGTACCCCACCGTCGCGTGCCATCGGCCATGTCGTCAGCCACGTCAGTCAACCTCACTGTCAGCCTCGTTGTTAGCCGCCAACGGACGGAATCAATATAAAGTCCATCGCCCGTCGTCTTCTCCTTCACCATCCCCCACTCACTCCTCCCCCTCCAGGCCCTCCATTTTCCGTTCTCGCTCGCCGTCCTCTTGCTGCCAGGCCAGATGGAGATTCTCATGCCGGGCAATTTGTATCTGACACCGAGCAGGTGAGGTTGTTGCACTCGGACCAGTCGTCATACTCATCCGGCCCAGGACACAGATGGGTATAATAGTCTGATCTGAGATCAGCACCCGTCGTTATTTCCCCCGTCGCACTCTCGCTCTCGATGCATTCGTACAAGTTCCAGATGGCGAACCACGTCGTCGCAAGGACCACCCACCCCTCACTTTGTATGTTGTTTTAGTAGCATGCTGGTCGTTCGAGATCAAGTTGACAACTCCCTGTAGCCCACGCCGACCTGCAGACCCGTCCAGAAGGCGCGAGCGATCCGCTCACAGTCGTCGACTGCACAACCAACGAAGTCGATTCCATGGTACCTCCACTCGGTGATGCGACTCACTTTCCTTTCCGGTGGTCGGCTAGCCCTACCATCTTGGCGAAGATTGGCAGCCTTCTGAGCGAGTCGTTGGAGGTGTCGCGCACGCTGTGCGTCGCGAACATTTTCCCAACCTCAGAGGCATGACGCAATCTCACCCTCATCCTTGGCGTCCATCGGGAGCTCGGAGACAGTCGTCAGGGCCAGAAGGATGTTCGGATGTGACTCGAACATGGCCTGGACCGTCTTTTCCCGACCCACATCCCAGTTGACTTCCCTGGGCACCGATATGTTTGGAGCTGGCGTTTCATGTGCACAAGAAAAAGTTGATTCTCCGCTGAACAAGGACGCGAAGGCGTTAAAGCATACTACCACTCAGACGGAGATCGACAAGGAGCACAAAGGAAGGCAGTGGAAGGCCGCTGAGCGGTTGACCGCTACCTGGAATGTCCTGACTTCCCTCGTATCGCCACAATGACGACCTCCATGTGGCTCAGGATTGCGCGTTCAGACAGTTTGGGCGACCCTGACTGTAGACGGAAGGTACGTCTGGCGATGAGATGTTCAACGCAGAGTTCTAATTACTTGCTCTAGATTTCCGCTTTCCACTTTCCATTGATCCATCGCATCCTTTCAAACGATCTTGGATGCTTCATGGTATGTTTACTCCGCCATCCATCGGTATTTTCTGCTCACTCGTTTGAAGCATACTCGATCTGATCTATAAGACGTTATTTCCCAGCACTGGAGCGGCGTCTATCCCTCGATTCCATCTCTTCTTTCTCGCATCGAGGTCGCCATCCAACCAAGGTGTGCTAGTCCTTTCCCGTTAGCAATGGCGCGCCTCATGCGCATGCGTGGCTAGGTTTCCGCTCAATTCTTTCGGTTCTGACTTCCCTCGGTTTTGTCGCACGTTTTCATTCCTCGTTTCTTCAGGGTGCTGCTTGCAGGGGGCCTATCGCCCGCACCCGGTTTCTCTCAGTTTCATTGCACGCATTTCATTGGTTTCTCTGTGTCTGATTACTTGTTTTCATTTCTCGCTTCAAGGTGCTTGCAGGGGGCCCTTCGCCCGCGCCTGGTTCCTCCTGACTTCATTGCATGTATCTCGTTTCTTTTCAAGGTGCTTGCAAGGGGTCCTTCGCCCGCACCCGGTTTCTCTTAGTTTCATTCCTCGTATTTTATTTCTCACTTCTGGCGCCTGCAGGGTGCCGTTCGCCGGCGCCTTGCTTCTCTGGAATTTTAGCGTAGCGCAGTGTCGTACGGTGTAGGAATATTAAGCTATCATGCTTAACATCCCGATCGCACGGATTTCTTTCCAGCCAACGCCGCGTTACAACGACACGAGATGGTTACATAGGGAAAAAAAAGGATACGAAATGTGGCATCCAGGAGGCTGGGTGTTTCGAGTATCGACGGGCATTTCAGTTTCGTATCGTGCAGTGGATCATTCTGCAAAGTCGCTCGGGACGCCGGATTAGTAGGCTTGGAGCGACACGTGTTACGTCGATCAGTCGGATTATTTCGTACTTCAAGAGGCCCTCATAGCCATGGTTAAGTGGTACGAGGGATCCCCATTCACCTACCTCGGCGCCCTTTCCTCGGAGCAGCTCGGTGCCCGTGTGTCCACTTGATCAAAGTATGGCAGCCACGCTTTGCACTGCGACGTGTTCGATCACGGTGCAAGAGGAAATGATTGTTGTTAGGAGGGCTGGGACCTGGGCCGAGGCCGAGGATAGGGTGAAGTCCTTCCGAGCGGTATCAGGGGGCCCTAGCGCAGTGGCTGGCGCCCTTGTAGGTAGTCGCATGTCGTAGTCTGCACCCATAGCGCAGGGTGTTGCCCCTGGTTCTCTGTGTCTGGCCCTTCCCAACGTCTGGATAGTGTTCTGCCTCACCGACGTGAAGTGACTCAGGACGTCGACCTACTCTCTGCAACTTTCATCTCGTGTTCTTGGATGTCTGGGGTACGTAGGCACGCACGGATGATGTCATCGTCCGTCGATTCGAAATCGCGAGCGACAGAATGCTCTGTGATGTCTAGGACTATGGGATCGAAGTAAGCCTCGCAAAGGCGACGCATGAGGAGCGGACAGTGCGAGCAAAACAGACAAATTAGCACAATCTTTCAGACGAACCCTGTAGCATTGCCTCACATGCACTGTAAGATGTCGTCCTTGCACTTCATGACGACCCCGGTCACGTCTTGACTACTCACGCCGTCGCGTGTGATCGCCCGAGGACACCCGGGAATGTCCTCGGCCTCGACGCCCAGCAGTCGTTTCAGGTCACCCTCGACACAGGAGTCGACATCGAAGGTGCCGATGCTGGTCCTGGAAGAACACGCGCGGGATGCTGAACACGACGGGGACGGGGGCAGCCGATGGTGCTTCATCGGGTGTCGTTTCTAGACGAGGAAGTCACCAGCTTTCTCGATGTCTGAGGTGCGATCGCGTGCGTACCCCATAGTGATATTCGCCGACGGCCTTTGGAAAGAAACGGGATACAGCGAGGCTTTGCGGTTCGTTCAAGCTCTTCGACGAGGCGGCTGACATATTGTGTGATGGGCCTGGCTGTTCCGAGAGGGCCTCGGTCGTCGAAGTATGTAGGCCGAAGCCGAAAATGGGGTCGCTTGTGCGCTTTGAACCATGTTGGGTCTCGTGGACTGACTTTCGACCGGTGTGTGCACTCACCCCGCTGCGTGGATGGAAAGAGTCAAAGGGGGACCGGTCGAGCTTATGTAACTCTAATGAAGTTGCTTTGGTTCGGTGCGTTGCTGGCGAGGTGTAAGCGACCAGACCGTCGCGCGTAGCCGTTACAGCAAAAGGCCGAAATACTGAATTGTTATCATTACCTTGTTTACCAAGGTCATTCCAGTCCATAATTGTGGCTGTGAGTCCTAAGAATTTGTCCCGTTTTTTTCCGGTGCTCGTTCCGGTACTTCCCGCCATTTACATTCGTCTCCGCATACCCCTAGGTTTCAAGTACGTTCAATATATAAATCTTCGTTTATATACGTGCTGCTATGCGTGTTTTCGCCCACCACTCCGTAGTTAATTTATCTAATGCTTTTAGCCTTTCATCCTCTTTTCGCAAATATTCGCTGGGGTGTGTAGTAAAAAGCTTTTCTTCGAAGTCTCGCAATATCCTTATGCTATCTCTCCCTCGACTGCGTGACAATGCGACATAAGCGTTGAATGGTGCTAGCTCTCCCGATGGTGGCTGCCCAATGTCCACTATTATTTTCTCGATTGTTTGGCCTTGGGAATGATAATCCGTGAACGCGTAAGCAGGTGTAATTGGGAACTGCTTCCGCGTCACTGTTTTCTCCACGTTTTCATGTTGAATGCGAAAAGAGCGTTCCATTGCGACGAGCGGCAACACCCCTTCATCAAGTCCCTCCAATCTTTTAGCCTTTGTGCATCCCATCTTGACCAAAATATATGCTGGCAGATATTGCAGCTCGACAATTCCTGTCTCTGTTTCCTTGTTGCCTGACTCTCGCTTGTCCAGAACGATTCCAACAATGTCTCCCCGAGAACCATTTGCAACATCCAATCCAGTTTCGACATTGAAAGTCACCATCACCGGCATTCCAATTGCCAGTTCAACAACTTTTGGCAAGCTCGCACGTTCGTCCTGTCTTCCTCGTCCTTTCGAGCCTTTACTTGCCACTGCAAACTTTTCGCCCAGTGTTAATGATCACCCATGGATATGATCATATGCTTTCCAAGTGAAAAGCTTAACTTTATTGTGCTTGGCCATACAGCGTGCCATTTGTTCATTCCATTGACGATGCACAGAGTGACGTGGAGTGACTAGGACTGCTTCATTCCAGGGATAGGACGTAAAATCTGTTGTGGGACATGATGCTTCTGTCATGACTAGTGATCGTAGCATTTCGATGTGGTGAGCTCTGCAACTTCCATGACGGACATGTTGCAACAAATCTGTCCAGTCTGGATCAGTGATCCGTACTTGTTGCGTTAGTTGAACGATGATTGTGAAATTTTCGTATATGGTACGCCCCATCATTTCTTCCACGACATCCTTTGATGCATTCGATGGATAGTATAATGGCGAACTTTTCTTTGACACAACTGGTGGAAACTGATGGAAATCTCCAACCAAGATGACGTTTATACCACCAAATGGTTTGTCTGGATCACCTTCTCCTGCGAGGCATTTCGCGCAGCATATTGCTTTGGACAGTTTTGCGAATAACTTCTGTCCAACCATTGACTTCTCGTCTATTATGAGGTATTGTTTTCCTTTCCATATCTTTGCAAGCTTCTTCATCACTCGTGCTCCAGGTTCACGACCATTGATGGGCAAACCTCCAAGTACGTGCAGAGTTTTGCCCTCGATAATTGATGCTGCTATCCCTGTGAATGCTCCCTTTTCCAGTCTGTCTTTCACTCCTTGTGCAACAAAATTGTCCGTAATTGTCTGTATCGTTTTGGATTTGCCTACACCGCCTTCTCCTGCGATTAGCATAAGAAGTTGAGGTGGGTTTTTCCCTGCCAGTGTTTCTTGCAAGTGCCAATCAATGATATCATATGCTCGGCACTGCTCTGGCAAAAGATCTGATGGATCTGCAGGTGCAAGTGATTCCATTTTACCGGCTATTAAGGATTGCAATTGAGTGGTTTCACCATCTTCCTCCAAGCCCATCTTAGTTATTGATTGCGTGACTCCCAGGTCTGGCTCTTCATCTAAAGGCTCAACAGAGATCCCTTCTATCTCCTGTATGCATTCTTGCATATTTTTATGCCACTTAGCGAGATGTGCTTCATCGTCTCCTGTTCCATATGACATGTTTCGCCAATGATCGTGTTCATCGTTCTGAGGTTCGTTGATATAACTTGATTGACGGTTGAATATGTTCCGTGATTGAGCGATTAAAATAGCTTTGGCACCATGCTGCTCTTCTCGTTCATTCCTTTGATCTGCCTCATATATTGCAAGGTCTGTTTCTGTTAAAGGCAGTCTTTCTTCACTGTCATACAACTCCACACATCCATCAGCTAAATCTTCCCTCCAGTCTTCCTTTCCGTGTTCATGTTTTCGGTTTTCTATGCTTTCTGGTCCCCTTTCTCGATTCATCGCTGCTATCTGACATTCATAATAACATTCAACACCAGCTATGACATCCTTATCCTGTTGTGAGGCATCTGCCAAGAATGCATCATATTTCGCTTCCCAAGTTAGGTTGTGAGTTCTTAAGTCTTCGATCTTTCGCCATGGGACCAGCAGTGCTAACATTGATGCGAAGTACAGAGAACGATGATTTGGATCTTTGGAAGAGGGAAGAAATGGCCCAACAATGTTTGGCAAAGTTTTATGGCCGTGTGGTTGAATAACACGACAAAATGTATCACTTCGGGGATGTGCTGACAGATACCCTGATTGTTTGTGTGGAGGACGTCCATGTCGAGGCATGAGATCAGGCACTTCTTCCTTTGAACTTTCATGTTCATCTGTCTGCCCTTTAGATCTTGTTGATGGCAAACGGTTCTCGTAAGTGCCCACCACGAAATGAAGATACGAATATTCTTTGAGCTCTGCACCTCAAAACTGGTAGTCATCAATTTGAGAAGGTCGACTTTGAATACCTCCTTCTTTGACAAATTCCAAAATTACTGTTTCCTAACAACATGCCACTTTTCAGTTCAGCATATGAAGTTCAAGTACTACACGTACTTCGCTTACAGTCTCTTCCACATCTGATTCGATATCTCTGTATGTATCACTCTCTTCGTTTTCATCCTTTTTCTCACTCGAACTGCTACCCTTTTGGTTGGTACAGTGTGACTGAATAAAACACTGTATTACGCACCTTGCACCAGCTCCCTAGTTTAGTTCTCAAAACGTACTCTCAAGTAATGCTTGGAGTGCGAACCAATATAGTGGAACATAATAATGTGATCATATGCAATCTCCGTACCCCATGATGTATGACATGACTTGCAGACCAGATAATTCCATTTCACGATTGATAGCTTGTTGACACCGGAATATCAACAATCGATTGCGCTCGAGAATGTTTGTCAAATGATCTGAATGATGTTCGTGATAAAGCAATGCTTTTGCCATCAATGCTGACACATTATGGTTCTTTGACTGTTTTTTGGTTGAATATGATGTTGTATACCACATCACATCTTTGGTATCTTCTCCGTTCGTCAGCAACTTGATATCATTATTGCACAGTAGTGTTGTCGTGATCGATGGACAAAAATTATTCACATAACCATATGTGTGTTTAGGTGTCCAGTTTCCTGTCTCATCCACATATTCTTCAGCAGACAATGGCCATGGTGCTCGTCGTTTGCATGATAGCCTTCCATGACTGTTATATTGTAGACATGTTGACATCGAACACATATGGACTTGACTGGCATGTACAACTCGTTTTTCCAACATTGCATTTTCTTCTTCCCAGTCAGGTCCATCAGGATCAGGTGGCCGAGAATAACCAATCTGAGTTTCACGTGGTATTCTCTGAATTGTTTCTTCATCTAGCCCATCCACATGTGCATGTATATTGCTCCGAATATACTGACGTATCTTTTCCAGGAATGCAGGCATCCTCAAAAGGTGTCGTAATTCATTTATATTAGGTGTGTCTTGCAACCAGATGAAACAGTGCAGATGCAGAGTTCCACGACCTTGAGCTTTGACAACTCCAAAGTATGCACTGACCCGACCAAGTACTCCAATCGAGCTGGTAATATGGTTTTTTTCAGCTTCAATTCCAAACAATGTGGTGACAATGAGATTAATAATGAAATAAAAATATTTCATTGCTGCATAAGGGTCTTTTGCAATATTGGATGCTCGCCGGTGTGCATTAGGACCCGCAGTGGCCACAAATTCATCCATATTGATTTCTTCACCTGCAAATATTTGTGCAATGGGATCCTGTATATCATTGGGATTGATGGTGATCCACAATGAAGGTCCTCGTAAAAAAAGAGTGGTTCCCCAAATGCTTCTGTGGTAGAGCACACGACTGTTGTCTGATCCCGTGACTTGGCTTGATGCTGCAAAAACCTGTTTGCGTAGCATCCTTATTCTCGAATTTGATGGAGGCTTCCCCTCTTCTTTCTCCCTCGTGGCTGCTTGCATGTCAGCAACACTGATAGAATGCAATGCAAATTTATTCCTTTCGAAATCAGCTCGATGCATTTGAATTCGAGCAGAGGTTAATGCATTTCTTTTTTGTTGAATGCTGAACACAACGAAAGGAAAAGTATGGTGTGTTCAGAATCTTCGATCATGGTACTGCATTGCCCACTGTGCGTGTTCATCGAATGACACCTTTCGTGGTTGTGTTAACTCGAATCCTCCAACTCCATAAGGAAATAAAGTGGGAAATGTTGCTGCCAATGGATTCACAGTGCGATTGCTCCCCTCCAAGTCTTGCCCAAACTCGCTGACAGCTTGATGGCTATGTTGAACACCATATCCTCCTTTGTTCTTGCCACCTATCAGATTCATCATCCCGTACTTCTTTAATTCATTGATATTAACTCCATTTAGGTCGACATCAGTGACTCTGAGGTATTGAAGCGGAATAACAGCTTCGTCTACGAGATTATTTAAAACTGTGACTGATACAACCCTAAACCATCAAGGTCTTAGGCTACCCCTTATGTGAACGTCAACCAACACCAGGGAGTCTTGGGAGAGAGGAGGTGTTGGAATCAAGGCTGGGCAGGCTTAGGGAGGTCCAAACCCAAGTGAACTTGACTGGAGGACGTCCAGTGCAAGCCCCTTGGCATATATACACACAATCTATGTATGTACATGTGGTGCTCTGATCTACAGATGCAGGACCGTATAAAGAAAGGAAGTCCATACCCTATACCCTGCATAGGAATGTACCATAGAAGGATAAATAGGCATGAGGTGTCCGCATGCAAACCAGTGCGTGCTTCCATAGCATGAGGCGCCATCACCATCAAGGGGGTGGCAGAATGGAAGACATAATGTGAAACATACCAGTGTTTCGGGTATCACAGAAGAGAAGCATAAGAAGCAAGCCAGTGCTTCTGTGAG
>JBBPLT010000841.1:0-12213 GCA_038089955.1 Strobilomyces dryophilus | reverse complement strand
GCATAAACACTAAATTAAGCGCCTCCTTCCACCTCCAGACGGATGGCCAGACGGAGGTAGTAAATCGAGAAGTAGGGAAGTTCTTGAGGATCTTCTGCTTCGAAAAACAAGATCAATGGGCCGGCTGGCTTGCCATCGCCCAGTTTTCTATAAACAATAAACAAAGTGCTTCGACGAAGAAAACCCCGTTCGAAGTTACGAGAACATACCTCCCTCGTATGGGAATTGAACCCATGAAAACACCCCCCGGTATCGAGGATCTTGCCGCTCCAGCAGCGCAACAATTCTCCTCGGACATCACGGCTACCTTAGATCAGGTTAAAGCCAATCTAAAAGCGGCCCAGGACCGCATGAAACACAACGCTGATCGGCATCGGTCTGATCCTCCACCTTACTCGGTCGGCCAACAAGTTTGGTTGTCCACAGAAAACCTTCGGCTCACTCGAGCTTCTCGCAAGCTATCAGAGCAATGGCTTGGCCCGTACAAAATCACCCGATTGGTTGGACCCAATGCGGTTGAATTGCACCTCCCGCGCTCGATGCGCATTCACCCTGTGGTCAACATCTCCCGCATTAAGCCTTATTGGGAACGTCTGGACGGTCAACCAGTTACCCAGCCTGGACCAGTTACTGTCACCGAAGACCGCGACAATGAATGGGAAGTTGACTACATCGTTGACTCCCGCTATAAAAACCAACGTTTGGAATACTTGGTGCATTGGAAAGGGTATGACGACACCGATCGTACCTGGGAACCCCAGGAGCATCTTTCCCACGCTAAGGACGTGGTGACCGCCTTTCACCTTTCCCACCCCGCGGCCCCTCGTGCTCTTTCTATCGGCCCTGAATTCCTCCTCCTCTTTTCCAAACGGCCGGACTCCTTGACGGAGTTCTCTCATGCTCAAACTCCCTTTGATCGCCTGGAAGTCGATCTTTAGGAAGGGGGTAGTGTTACGAGCACTGCTCCATGTTCAGCATCTACCAATGGACTTAACATCTTTTTCTTCTTTATCTTATCTTTTTCCTTATCTCATCTCTTTATCTTATCATCAGGATCAACGGCCTCAGCCTTGCCCTCTGATCTCTGCACCATCGTCACTTGTTTCACCTTCACCATTCACCCATGCTTGACGCACCCTTGACACAGCCTGGTGCTGTGCACGCTTCGCTTCCATTCCCCATGCTTCGCTTCCATTCTCCCACCGCCGCACGGCTGTGGTATGCTTCTCTTCTTTCATCTCCGATCACACATGTTTTACCCTTGATACACGTTTCAGCCACACTCCGGCGCCCAGGGCACAGGGTATGGACTCTTATAGACAAGACGTGTTATGTAAACCTATGTACTCC
Organism: Strobilomyces dryophilus; assembly: GCA_038089955.1. NCBI lineage: Eukaryota > Fungi > Basidiomycota > Agaricomycetes > Boletales > Boletaceae > Strobilomyces > Strobilomyces dryophilus. The sequence continues at coordinate 10,863 of JBBPLT010000841.1, read as the reverse complement.
ATAAATATATAAACCCAGCGGACGACGACTGGCATCCCCAGTCTAGTTCACTTGGGTATCCTCCTCTCTAAGGCCCCAGCCTAGACGCCAACTCTCTTCCCCTTCCAAAGAGCTTTGATTGACAAGTGGTAACTCGAGGACTATCTTGGTCTTATGGTTGTATCAGCAGGTTTGTATCAATGATGTTGTTCAAGCTGAGCAAAGTGGCCCATATACACTCCAAAATGGCTTGATGTGTTGTGTTGCCTCTATCTCAGTTATTGTCGGTCCCAGGTACACCGTACCATGGCCACATGCCTGTGAGCTCGGCCACGAAGCGTACATTGGAGAGCTCGTCTCCAGGGTGTTGCCAGATTCTTCAAGTGCAGCAACCATCCAAGACATCACACGATAAACTCCATGATTGCCGTTGTCACGTGCCATGACACTTGACACCGGTAATTGGTCGTTGATTCGAACAATGGAATCGGTTCGATGACAGCAGGACGGGGGTTTCTTCATACTGTATTTTAGAGATGGCTTCATTGAGTTGTTTTATGCGTTCTGCACAAGTACTCACAACCCTTGGACACCGCACATCGCCTGGCATATAAAAACATCTCAACATCCGCCAGGTTGTTTTGTTCTATCGAATCAAACTGCAAGGGAGTTTCTTCTTAGGGACTCTCATCGTGGATAAGTGCGATGGCCATGCGAACTGAAAGAGAGGCTAAGGATCCAGTTGAGTCTTTGCATAACTTGCATACATTGCTCTGGTCTGGACTGTGTTGTTTGGCATGCTTTGCATGCATTCACATAAAAAGGCTGTGTACAAAGAGGGTTCTGCCCAGTTCATGGTTAGGCATAAGCGTTGGTTGATGCAAAAGCATCTTGCATGTGCGTCATCTCCACCCCAGAAGCATCTGCAAATGAGAGCACGCTCAGCTTCCGACAATGCACAGTGATTGCTTCGATCCTTGACATGCCCTCGCCAAGCACACGAAACCCCGTCTGTATGATCTCGTACACGAGCTTCTCGAGTGTGAGGTGACTCGATCCTTGCACCTCCTGTCGCCATGTCTGGTCACCATCACCGAAAGCTGGGGAGGAAAGAGAGCACTCACCTTGGCCACCTCCTCAACGATCGCTGCATAGTCCACTTCAGCATCTTTGGCACCGCACGGGGCCTCGAAGAATGTGAGATCAGTCTGGACGTGTTGTTGAGCCAGATGCTTGGGCGAGTTGACACCAATGAGCACAGGGAGTGTGACGTCCCTCACATGCATGACCACACCCACTCCATGGCCCTCCATCCATGTGTCCAAGCTCGTCGTAGTCTCCATCTCAAACCCCTCCACGAGTAAGATCTGTTTCGGGATGTACAGCACAACCTGGATGGCTTGCACCATGCCAGTTTCTAGGGCGAACTCAAATGCCACATTGGTCACGTCACCAATGAGCTCCCTCGCGTGTGTGTACCCCTCTTCAACTCGTGAACCCACCCGCCTCTCCATGGCCTTGGCAAGGTGGCCATAATGTAACGAATGAGAGATGTCGTCGGATCGGCTGGGAGTGTTGAGAAACGACGGGGAAAGATGGAGGTACACAAAGAGTTGGATTGGTTGTGGGCGTGTGCGGTGCCAGTGATCTGGGCCGATGGTAGCAGACAGGTGCAAACCAGAGATGGAGACGATGTCAGTTGCAGCGTGCGTGTAGCTTGAGGACATGTTCAACAATTCTCTTGACTGATATCAGATCAGGTGCCACAATCAGTTGACGAACGCGGTGATCAAGGACTATGCCCCGCAACAATACTAATGAGGCTACGCAGTACAACAACATACATATCACAGACACCTATTTTGTCAGGAGCCGAGCATGCTCTTGCTCGCTGATGCTTCAGGGTGTCGCGTTGACCCATGGAAGCTGTTCAACCAAATCCTCCATCGCAGATTTGGTCACTCCTGAAACAAGCTTCGCCGGACCAATCCGAATACCATAGGCCATTATACCGTGATCGAACGCAACGAGAGATGGAGCAATGCAAGACCCCCATGCGTCGCTCAGTGGCCACAAAGTCCATCGAACGCAGACCATAGTGTCCTGCATCTCTCCTTTGCTCATCATCTCACCCAGTGGCCCAAAGTTCCCCAGGAGTAGTAAACCTGTTGAGAAACTACATCAGCACCGCACATCACGCGCCACACCACTCACCTCGAGGTGGTCGTGACATCAATAGTAAGTGATGCCTGGCTTTCCAACTCCTCTATTCCCATGCCATCCGAGTCCTAACTAGTGGGGATCCATGCTAGGCCAAGAAAGAGTGACGCAAGAGGGCAATGTGAAGAGCCAAGATCAAAGTCGAACTCAGTACCGATCTTGCAAAGTGTCAGCTTCGCATTTCTCTGGCATGTGCTCCTTGGCCCCAACAACGGACCAAACGTGCTAGTGCTCATGGGTTGTAGTCAGGTCGAGTCTTGATGTCTCCTACTGCCTCTACATAGACCGAATGTGTTGCCTCTCCCTTGTACCAGGCAATGCTGAGCGTAGACAGTGAGCGGTGAGTTCCCCGTGCATGTGGACAGATTCAGAGAGGCATACTCCAACCTCTGTGTCTATCTGAACGTGGATCAAGTGAGCATAGCCCAGCAGTGCATATCAAAGCAGACAGAGGATACAAAGGGAGAAGACATGAGCTGGCTGAGCAAATCGTCGTCACAGGGAGGATGGGTGAGCGAGCGGGAGATGCTCCAAAACCCACCGGGGCCATTTATACCTCCAGGCAGGTCAGCAAAGAATTCCAGGACCATGAGTCCATGACGTCTTTGGTAGGGATTGGAATGTGACTGTCAGCGTTGGCACCCTGACGTTCTGGTCACTGGCATGGCATGCTCCTCCATGGAGATCTCTACGGCAGTTGTGAGATCCCAAAGTCGAAAGCAGTCTATCACACCCAAGTGAACTCAACGATCATCGATATTGAGGTCATGAATGTAATCACAGCCTAGCTCCCTGAATGCGAACTAGAAATACAGACTCGGATCAACTGGAAGAAACTAGGAACGCTGGTCAAACATTCATTCTGAGTCGTTTGCATTTATATAACATCTATAGTCGAATGTCAGACGAAATGAAAGAAAGCCAAGCAAGACGAGAAGAGGCGCTGCCATCGTTCACCCAGCCGATCGTCATCGGTCCGAGTACCATGCCAGTGTCTGAACACGATGAGAGATGAAGCGATCCAAGCCTCCATGCGTGGCTCGATGACCACAAAGGACCATCGAGCACATAGCGTCCGGCGTCATCCTTTCGCTCCCTCGTTGTGCTGACGCTAGTCCAACGGCTCCATCACCCCGCATGCAATATAAAGCCATGAAGCCAGGGTCTGTCCACAAAGAAGGTGCCTGTGCCTCACCATCTCGAAAGAGAAACTAGTATGAAGAACCTCACTGTCACGAGGACTGCAGTGGTGCTGAGCTTTCCTACAGCAACTCCGGCAAGAATACTGATGTGTCGACTATGCACGATACCCGAGTCATTGATTCAGTGTCGCCATTCCGTTTCTGTCGGGTATATGATGGACACATGATGGCGATCTGTGTTCACTTTACAAGAGAGCCCCAGGGTCGAGAGTATCAGGGTTCTGGTGAATGTAAGCATGCCCGTTAGGCCGACACACCGCATACATAGAGCACATGTACTACGCACAGTTCTGATGCCTCCAAATCAGCAAACCATATCAAGCTGCGCATCCCATCACAGGCGAGCAACACAATCGTGCTTGGAATGGTGGATGTTGAGGCATCAAGACATTGTCAGAGAAAGAAAAAAACTCGAGCATTGTCAGCACCTCGAATGGGGAACTTGTACGAAAAGAAGTCACCTCTTCAATCCAAGGTCTGGCTCAGCCCCAATGTCTTCACGGACGTCGGCATGGCGACTAGTCCTATCCAGATCACGCTTCCCTTCACTCCAGACAGAGACCAACAGATGCCAGTCAACACCTGGTGGGGTTGATTCGGTGCTACAATAGAGGCTCAGTGCTTACAGCGGACATCCACACCAATATGAAGCACAATAAAAGCGAGGAGCAAAGAGAAACATTGAATGAAAGGCAGTATAGCAAAGCTGGAACAATTATCAGACGGAGTGCTCTGCATACAGAGCCAATCCACTGCACACCATTCAGGCTCGCCTCCGGGGACTGCACCACCCTCACATCGTTCATCCAGGATGGAACCACCCTTGATGTGCATAAGTATCAACTCACAAGGTCGAGGCGGCGCTGAACAAGGCTAAAAAGGGTGAAACCCACTTCGTCAATCACCAAGTTGTTGGTGAACCACTACTAGTCCTCAGAACACAACAACAATGATAACCAAGGAGAAAGTGACCTTCCTCGACATGAGTGTACAGATTTGTTTCCCTGATCTGTGTGCTTGACGCCAGTTTGCTGGGTGACGTGTCCTGTGGGATGTGGCGACACATGAACGAGTCATCTCGCACAAGGAGAACAGTATCCCGACCATCTACAGGGTTGACTTCTCACCCGATGCAAACCAATGATCTGGAACGTTCCGTCGTGGAAACAAACAAAAACACTCAACCACAAAGGTTCGGTGGTGACGGCAAAGTACTCCCTGGACAGAAATCACATCGCCACGACCACTTACAATGGACCCATTCAAGTCTGTGACAATGACGGCCACCTGCTCTCGGAAGTCGACATAGGTGTAGTCCCGCAGTACAACAGAGGTCTCATATGGTTCAACAGCCACCTACTTGTCATGTCCGACGGCAAAATCACACAAATTGAGCCAGCTACATGGTCGATGGTCTTAGAATCCAAATACCACTGCCGACTCATGCATCGCTCTTCCGAAGCATGGGAAATTCATGGCATACTGTATGAAACACATCATCACGTTTTGGGACACATCATATCATGTGCAACTCGGCCTTGTCGAGTGTCCAAATGAAATATGATTGATTGCTATTTCACAGAACAACTGCCTTATCGCGATTGGTGGAAAAGATGGAAAGGTCATGATTGAGAGTCTATCTGATATCAATGCAAGTATCGTGGGTCACCATATGACGTCTTTTGAGTTCCGATCCGTGACATCAGACATCTGTTCACGAACAAGGGCAGGATGAGCCATCTCCTGTGTGGAGCCACGATAATAATCAATGCAATCTGACTCCGGTAGGAATTCTTTACTTTGCATATGCATCGCATTGATTCATTCCACTTGCAGCCAGACGAACCCAATGGATGTGCTACTGCAGAGTCCAACTCACATGGCGAAGACCACGACAATGGCATGAGTGGCCTCATTGAGGTAAGCATTTTTGTCGTCCTGAGACGAATCCTCATGATCACCTAGGTCGAGTTACCAGCGAGCCAGCCCACTGCTCCAGTCAATTATGATGAGGTTGGTGATCATTGAACTATTCTTATGTCTACTTTAACACTGCTGCAGCCACCCTCTCTAGTACACTCCGCGAATGCAGAGGGATCACTGCCTGACTCACCCCGTGTGGTGCCCGAGTTATCGGATGTCCTGACAGTGGTGTCCTCTCCCGAGGCATCACTTGATGGAAATACATCCAAGTTGTCTCAGTGCTTTCTGGTATTCAAAAAGTGGATATCGACGAAGCGTAAACAGCCTTCAAACCCTGTGTTTTCTATTTCTCCAGATAAAGATGTGTGCCATATAGGACAAGTCACTGCGCAAGCGATGGAAGTTGTTCTGGTGCGTTACTTCCTGACGACGATCAGTCTGATAACAGGTTATTCTATGCAATAGGCTGCAACTCACACTCCTCAAGGTCAGAATGCCGGGGAGGTTTCACACAGCGGACAAGATGCCACTGTTGAAAAGGAAGCTCGCCAGGCATGTCTTCTCTGATGATGGTGCACTTAAGGCATGCATGGGATCACGCATTCATCGCTGCGCTTGTCTGATACCTCATCTGAACATGGTCTCTAAGGCACGTCTGTTGCCAGAGAATGGTGAGCATCAGATGAAACAAATGAATCAACGATGCTAATGAGAGCGCAAGGGCAGACGCGAATGGCGGACAGTCTTTCCTCGAGAACTAGTCGCCGGAGCAAATCGACGGCAATCGGGACTAGCACAAAAGAGTCAAGTGGACAAGATTGTGAGCAAACTTTAGTTCGTCCGGTGGTCTCTGATTTGATGGTAAACTGCTTTCTCTTAGACATGGAACATAGGTACATTGAATTTTCTCCAGTTCGTGAGTGAGAAGTATTCACGTCTACCAGACAATAATAGCATAGACCCTCGAAACATTCTTGACCAATTCCGTCATGAACTTGCCGATACTCACCAGGCAGCTGAGGAGCAGACCAAGTTTCTACATGCGTTTCTTGTGCGGCCACTTGTGCTCCATTGTCAACTGTGTCTGATAGGTGACGAAAACATGGAGCTTATAGAAACGATTGAGAAGCTTTGTCGCAACCTTGCCCACCCTCAATGCGCAGTCAATGAACAAAAGGTGGAGAATGAGTCACCACGGTCATGGCAAACAAAAGCTGGTGCGTTAATCGCTGCAATCTCTCACATTCTGTGGGTGGCTGTGCACGTCAGTCAATGAAGTCGTGCAGCTTAAAGAAACAATTGACATGGTTCGCCGTGATCTCGCCAAGTCTCAATGTGCAGTCAAAGAACAAAAGGAACTGACTGAGTCATGGCAGACGAGAGTAAGTACATTTATCGCCGTGGTACCTGACACTCCATTGATAACCGTCTCTATTAGATGACGAACATGCCAAGCTCAAGCAAACCATCCAGGAACTTCAACACATGATCTGCATACACAAACAAAAATATGAAATCGAGGCCCTGTATGCTCAAGGGCGACCAATTGATGCTGCGAAGAAGCTTCTCGAGATAGGAAGCAGTGCGGGCGAGAACATAAAGGGCAATGAATTCCTCTCTGTTTGGCTTACCAGCAAGTCTTGTTGTCTGGTTCACAAGAAAATCTAATGCCACCCCTCAGATTCTATGAGTAGATACAGTAAGATTGTTGAAAATTTTTGGGACAACGTGGCAGACGCAAGGAGGCAGTTATGGCCTATACAGCTGCACTATCACTCAGATCTTCTGATCCATCTACTGTCCTTGTGAAATGGGCGAGCATCGCTCTGACTAATTGTTCAGCGCTCGAAGTGCTGTGAGCTGGCATCAAGGTCTCATCATCACGACCAATTGAATATAGAGATTGAATCTAGATCTAGTTGAATGCGTCAACATTCGCCGTTTATTGTGCTGTCTGCAGCATTCTCGAAGAGGTCGGTCAGATCTCGGAGGCAGTGGAGGCTTTCCAACAAATGCTGAATGATCTATGGGACACCGATACCAACAACAAGCGAACGCGATGGGAGTATGGTACGTTGCTTCAGTGGCATCATGAGTAAACTGACATATACCTATTTTGCTAAGACTTTCAAGAACGCTGCGTCGAAAAACTGGTGCACCTCGGTGATGCTGCAAGAGACGGCAAGAAGCACAAAGAGGTGATCCAATATTATTCGCTCACAATATCACTCAGCCCAACAAATCTCAATGAATTCTTCTTAAGCATGGCAATGAGGTTTGGATCATATCCCCTGCCATGTCAAACGTGCCTCGCTGATCCACGGTATCAGCTCATTGACCTTGACCCACCGTCGTATAAATGGTATGAAGAAAGCATAGTGCATTACATGGTATGGCCCACTGCAGTGAGGCATTCGAGGCATTCGAGACAATGCTCCAGGTAATCTCGCAATTACGCAACCCGAAAATATGTGGTAGGTTTCCTTTTTCTTTACATTCAGCCTTCTGGAATTGATGGAAATAGAGCTTCGTTGTCGGTTCATCAACACCACTTCTGCTATTTGAAGTGAGGTGGGGGAGGCCATCTGCCACTTGCTGACAGTGCTTATCGACACCAAGACCGGTTGTCTATACGACAAGATATGGCAGGCAGGTGCTTTTGAGGAGCTGCCGATCTATGATGAGCTCTATTCGTCAATGACGACAACTCTCAACCATACTCGTATTCAGAAAGAAGTAACCAATTTCTATCGCTATGTGATGTTCTCCCACAAGTGGCAACTCAGCAAACCCACATTTTCAGCAAATTGAAAACAGCTTGGTCTACAATCTGCCATCATCTCCGACCTTTGACAAGCTGCGGAATTTCTGCAAGCTTGTGGTTGCCCTTCAGTACAAATGAGCTTGTACTGACACGTGTGGTGTCAACCAACTCAACAAGGGGTCCAGCAGGAATCAATTGTCACCATGTTCCAGTGGTATCGACACTCGTCCCTGACCATTGTCCACCTCCTCAGCGTCTTTTCGGAGTTGCAGAAGGTTGGATGTCTCTGGAAAAGCATTTGAAACACTCAGAGATGGACATATCAGGAATATGTTGCCTCCGAGGTTGTCCAATTCTATACTGAGGACAGGAAGCTGTACCTCGATCTTCAGATGTTCAACCACAAGGAGTCGCCCGTGGTCATCTCAGAGATGGAACGGGTGACAAATGTGGCCACATGGTGGCTGATTATCCTCCAGCCAGGCCTAGAAAGAGCTCAGGAGAAGCTATATCTGGCGTCTGGACAATGTGGCTGTGCAGGGTCAGGGACCAGGATCAGGAGCTCAGAGAGAGCTGGCAGTCAGAGTCAACCGGAGTTGGAGTAGCATAGAGTAGCGAGGGGCACACACAACGAGGTTAGGACGAATCCACCAAGTAGAGCAGCCAGTCGTGGCCTTCCCAACTGGTGACGAGAGTGGGCATCGGCCCTACCGACGACTTGTCTCTGACTCATTCATTGGACTCAACACAGTGGCCTTGTTATGTGGAATCCGGGAACTAGGCACAAGGACTCTGTCTGACGTGGCATCAGACAACTCACTTTCATCACTCTCCTCCCCCTCCCCACCAGATGACACCTCTTCCTCCCCTCGTACTCGAATCACCTCTGCACCCACTGAATTCCATGGCCCATGAACAAGGCACTCCAGCAGCTCTGTAATGGTCACACCTGCCAGCCATCAACACATTCCAGCCCTAATCCCCACAGAATTTACCCCCCCAGCATCCTCCCGAAGTCACCACACACCTGCCCCACCTCGTGCTCCTTTCTCCACCCCTCATCGACGCCGTCACTTCATCCATTCCCTGCCACCCACCGCCCCTCCTAGAGCCCCTCCCCCACCCAAACGGCTGAACACTCACAAAGTCAAAACAACATCCATCATGGCAGCTGCACAGAAAAATGCCAAGGTGATCCCCTTCTTTAGAGGGGACTATATGGAGAAAGAAACCCCAGAGGAGTGGTTCGGGATGTTTGAACTCAACATACCAGAGAGCTGGACGAATGCGAAGAGAATCACCTAGTTCAAAATGCAGCTAAGTCCAGGTAGCATTGCATGCAAATGATTTGATGCACTTCCTGCACAGAACAAAGCCACGGTCAATGATCTCCTCACAGCCTTTCTAAAGCGCTGGCCCCCTAAACGCCACCCAACGTGGATGTGAGCCCAGTAGTGGAAGTGCATCACCAGCCTCACCCTGAAAGAGGAAGACATAGGAACCTAATAATCTAACCCAGGGCGCTTCCACCACCTGCATAGCCGCTGGAAGTGCCTTCCTGTGGAAGCGCCCTACTGTCCCATGGCCCATTTCAGTAATCAATAAGGCTTCGCATAACTCCAGGAAATAGTTATGTCTAAGGTGCTTCCAGCAATTGGAAGCGCCCTATGAATTCATTGCTCATTTCCATGATTGTTGATGCTTGGCATAACTATAGGACACAGTTATGTCTAAGGCGCTTCCAGTGACCAGAAGCGTCCTACTATTGCATTGCTCATTTCCATGATTGATGAAGCTTGGCATAACTATAGGAAATAGTTATATCTAAGGCACTTCCAGTGGTTGGAAGCGCCTTTAATACATGTTGTATTTCTATCAACAAGAAAGCACTGACATATGTAACTGTAGAAATTGATCATATTTAAGGCACTTCCAGTCACTGGAAGCGCCCTAACATTGTACTGCTCATTTCTATTATCTATTAAAGCATTGGCATAACTATACCAAATAGTTATATCTAAGGCGCTTCCAACCACTGGAAGTGCCCTCAATATGTGCTTTATTTCCATTAACATCAAAGCACTAGCATAACTGTAGAAAATGATCATATTTAAGGCACTTCCACAACTGGAAGCGCTCTACCATTGTATTTGTTATTTCCATTATGCAGAAAGCATTGGCATAACTATATCAAATAGTTATGTTCAAGGTGCTTTCAACCACTAGAAGTGCCCTCGATAGATGTTTGATTTCTATTCACAATGAACCATTGGCATAACTGTAAGAAACGATCATATTTAAGGCGCTTCCAGTCGTTGGAAATGCCCTACCATTGTATTCGTTATTCCTATTATGCAGAAAGCATTGGCGTAACTATATCAAATAGTTATGTTCAAGGCGCTTTCAACCACTGGAAGCATCCTTGATGGGTGCTTGATTTCCATTAACAACAAACCACTGGCATAACTGTAAGAAATGATTATATTTAAGGTGCTTCCAGTCATTGGAAGCACCTTGAAAGCATTCTACTATCATATCATTTAGGATATGTTGAAAGCAACCTTGAAAGCAATTGATGGAATTTGAACATCAACTAGTTATACTAGATGTTACGATCGCTGCCCCATGACCCAACGGACTTAACGTCTTTTCTTTTCTTTCTTATCTTATCTTTTCTCTTATTTAATCTCTTTATCTTATCATCCAGGATCAACAGCCTCAGCCTTGCCCTCTGATCTCTGCACCATCGTCACTCATTTCACCTTCATCATTCAC
>JBBPLT010000840.1:0-12229 GCA_038089955.1 Strobilomyces dryophilus | reverse complement strand
TTTTCTTTGCTTATTTCCGTTGTTCTCGGTCATCTCAGTTGCCGATTACATTAAGTTTTGACTCGTTGCCACCTTGTTACTTATATTACCTTGTGATCCGCCCATAGGAACTCAGTCACGGGAGCTGATCCCCGACTATAAAATCTTGTCCTGGGACTTAGAATAAGGGATGGATCTTCTGTTTTGCATCCAGACCTGATTCCCTTCGTTCCCGTCATTTTGCCTTCATCCTCTTCGTCCTCGTCGTTCCCCTCATCCACCCAATAGTTATCTGCTCCTGGACTGGTCGCCGCAGACCGCTGGACACTCGTATCCGCTGCCATATCCGCGTCATTGTCGCCTGGATCACTTTGTTTTCCCGCTGGACTCTGCCGGCTCCTTCTGTTAGGTGCTACATAGGTCTAGCTACCCCTTCTCAACCTTGTTTCCCGCTTTGAACCCCTTGGGACGAGTTATACTCGCCCAATTCTTCTACCTAGGTAGAGACACCCCCATTTTATTGTTCTTTCTTTCACCGGACTACCACATTCCGGACTAGCGCAGCCACCGGACCTCCTATTTTCAGCCCACATCACACCTCAGGCACATCCTATCCACTCGAGCATGCACCATCCATCCCGCTGTCGCTCCCATCATTGTCACTCCACCCATTCCACATCACACCGCACCCATCTATTCGCACCAGTCACTGACTGGGGACAGTCAGTATCTAAAGTCCCCCTCGGATGTAGAGCTTGGACTCGCTCTACACGTGTATCCCACCATCAGCCCACCTTTTGGACTTCACCTGATGACCTCTATTCCACTCTCATGCCCAAAAACCATTATGCACTGATAGTCCGATAGTCCGGACTGATTTTCCCACAGTCCGGACCATACATCGGTCCAACCTAGACACCCTGGACATGTTGCCGGTCCATTTCTGCAACACCTGGGGCCAGTGGACTACAAAAACCAGTCGACCGATGCTTTTTCCCGCAGTCTGGACTATACATCGGTCCTCTACAATGATCTTGGTCTTACTTACCTTTCACTCGGACCGGTCTATTTAGACTTTTTGTACCTTACTTACAAAGCCCGGCACATCCCGACCTCCTTTTAAGCCGGTTTCAAGTATTTACACATGTATCTAGCTTCTACCTACCTTTCTACCACCTTGCTATCCACCCAGCTAGTTCCTCTCAATTGTCTGAGAGCCCTCTCCTACCTCACCGACACCTCACCGACCTCTCCTCACTCGACTGACCGACCAGTCTATTCAAACTCCGGTTTCCCGTGCCCTCGGACCAAGCATCGGTCCATCCCTGAGCCTCCAGGACTTCAGCAAACACCTTGGGCCCCCTTTTGGGTCGAGCCTATCGTGCCCAAGACCCACTCATACAACTCCTGGGTGTCCCCTCACCCAGGTTTTGTGTTTTACATTGGTCCCGCACAACCGGGCACCCTCACTCGCTGTCCCACTCACTGCCTCGTGTGCTAATGCCCCCACAGCACCGACCATCGCCATCCCACATGCACCATGCCGCGTTGCGCCCCAAAACAAGGGTGCATCATTGTCGCCACCAGCCCTGACACCAACACCAGCACCTCCCTCACCACTGGCTGCACCATGTGCACTGGCATTGGCCCCATCTCACGCCCTCATGCCATGGCCATCACCCTCAACTTCATCCTTGCCCTTGCACTCACTATTGCCCTCACCTCACGCCATGTCGCTGTCACCATCGCCTTCGTCATCACAACCGGCCCCGACACCAACCCCAGCACCACTCTCATGATGTGCACTGTCTACATGCACCTTCGTGGCTGCACACCTGGCCCAGGCATGTTTGTCACCACCCAGTGTCCCACTGATGTGTCTGCCTGGCACTTCGCGTTCCACAACCATCATCATGCATGGCCTGGTCTCGTATGACTGGGCCCCCATCTTTTTGCCCCCCATTGTGGCCCTCTATATGGTCACATCGGGCCTGTCGTGTGCTTTGCCAACAACCGTACCACTTGCACCACTGGCAGCACCTTTGCTGCCAGTCACTTCTACCATCACTGGACCTGCAGGCCGTCCATCACAGACGTGCCCCACAGTCAATTCTTTTTCTTTTTCATCAAGTTATGCACCACCAACTGTGTGCAGGCCATCACTTGGGTCCCTATACCAGGCCCTTGTGTCGGTGCATTTCACACTTGAGTCCTACCATCGCACTACCTACCACCCCCATTTTCTGTGCGTTTGAATGGCCGGGAGGCCATTAGCTAACTGACCCTGGGGGGGAGCCTCACTGCTCTCACCTTGGTTCATTTCGATTTTTTTTTAGACTGCGTTTTCATGTTCCTGGGCCTGAAACATGCCCAGGAGCGACCGCTTTTTTGATTCTGGGCCTGAAATCAGCCTGGAACTAGACCGATAGATAGTATTTTTACCCTGGGATTAGTACTGGTGACCTCTGTTTCTACCCTGGCATTTGTCCAGTGATTGTCATCATATCAAGAATAAAGAAAAAGACTGAAATAAAAGAGCTAAACAATCACCGTTCACCCCATACCATAGATCACTACACTGACCGGTCACAACCAACCTAGACCACTTTTTTCCCATGCCTCGGACTACTGCATCACCACTCATCCCACCTGAACTTCAGACTTTGCACCGCTCTAATGCGAGCACCTTTTTCTTTTTCCCTTCATTTCTTAAAAATCATACCTATTCAAGGAACTCACACAGGCATAGACATTGAAAGACAACCAATGAAGCCAAGCCAAGCCCAGACTCTCACACCTTAGGGTCCAACAACCAAAATAGACAATAAAAGAGGCCCAAGGAAGACAAGTCGAGTTGGACTCTTGCCCCCTCATCCCCATCCATTCCATTCTCTTTTCCTTACTTATGATACCACCCCTTCACCTTGCCACCATAGACCATATGACTGACTGGACTACCACATTCTAGACTAGCACAGCCACTGGACCTCCTCTTTTCGGCCCACATCACACCTCGGGCACATCCTATCCACTCGAGCATGCACCATCCATCCCACTACTGCTCCCATCATTGTTGCTCCACCCATTCCATGTCACACTGCATCCATCCATCCTCACTGGTCACTGACTGGGGACAGTCAGTATTCAAAGTCCCCCTCAGATGTAGAGCTCATACTCACTCTACATGTATATCCCACCATTAGCACACCTTCTGGACTTTGCCTGATGATCACTATCCCACTCCTGAGCCTGAAAACCATCACACACCAATAGTCCGATAGTCCAGACCGATTTTCCTGTGGTCTGGACTACACATCGGTCTAATGCAGACACCCTGGACATGCCACCAGTTCATCCCTACAATGCCTGAGGCCAGTGGACTGCAAGACTGGTCAACTGACACTTTTTCCCACGGTCCAGACCATATGTCAGTCTTGCACAGACGATCTCGGTCTTACTTACCTTTCACTCAGACTAGTCTATTTAGGGTTTTCATACCTTACTTACAAAGCCCAGCACATCCCGACCCCTTTTTAAGCTGGTTTTGAGTATTTACACATGTATCTAGCTTCTACCTACCATCCTACCACTTGCCAATCACCCAGCTAGCTCCTCTCCTTCATTTGAGAGCCCTCTCCTATCTCACCAACACCTCACTGACCTCCCCTCACTCGACCGACTGACCGGTCGATTCAAACTCTGGTTTCCTGCGCCCTCAGACCAAGCATCAGTCCATTCCCAAGCCTCCAGGACTTCAGCAAATGCCTTGTGCCCCCTTTTGGGTCGAGCCTATCGTGCCCAAGACCCACTTATATGACTCCTGGGTGTCCCCTCACCCAGGCTTTGTGTTTTACAGTGTAAGTGCTGTAGCAGTCAACTAGACAGCAAGTGGTTCGATAGCAATGGCTAGATCAAGGGTCTCATGTGAGAGGATGCATGGAAGTGAGACTAGATTACTAGGCAGAGAATGCGTAGAACTAGCTAGGGAACATCTAATGGAGCACCCAACTTATATACTAGGGAGTGGCAAAGGGTGGGAAGCTTCAGGGTTGAGGGTTCTACTAAGTAAGGTCTCAGGTATCTGTATGGAAGGGATCAATGGAAGAAGAAGGTCAATGGTGTTACCATATGTCTGATGGCAGGTGAGTTTCCATGATAATCAAGGAAACAAGAATCAAAGAAGAGGAACATGGGCAATGGAACAGCATGTCCAGGATTCCATGTGGAGATCAAAGAAAGAAACGGAACCTAGTAGAAGTACAGGAAAAGAAGAGCAGAACAGAAGAGCATGATCTCCTTGGAGACTAGGGATTGGTTGTCTAGTCGTCTTCTCGGGGTTTCTTGGACAACTGGTGCATTAAGGAAGGAGGGGCAGTTGGGGTGGTGGGAGTAGAGCTGGCCTCAGTCTCCATGGAGTCATCAGGGACAGGAGGAAAAGATAGGATGGGGTCATTCTTCCGAATGACTGTAACATTATCCTCCATGTAGATTTGATCCACTGGAGCAAACTCAGATCTGTCTGATGCAGGACGCAATGTAGAGATCGGTATGCCTCTATGGTTACATCCCTACTTCCCCTACTCCACAACATGTCTACCTAACTCCCCTGAGTCTTTCTACTCTGCCCCAAGACTCTCTAGACATAGACTGGTGCATGCCAACAAAGACTGAAGAAGACCAACTGAAGGACTGACAAGACTGACACCTCGACCCCTTTGGTCTTGCTCAGTCAGCTTTGCTTGAGCTTCAGTGACTCATTCTAACTCGTATATCCTTTCTTTCTCATGTCTTCTGTCAGGTCTCTGACCATTTAGACTTCTGTTCTGTTCATTTCCAATGATACTACCCTTATGTCTGACATTCTCCTTTTAGCATAGTTACCTTATGTCCTCTTGGACCTGTCATTTATTTTACCTTTCGGTATCTCCAGTCCATAAAGTACTGTTACACGGGTTGCGTAGTAACCTAGCAGCGCTCACTCAAAGTAGAGCGAAGTCTTATAGACAAGCCTAGTACGTTCTGCAGACTAGGTGAGGAAGCGTTCTCCCTAATAACCTTTGGTAAAGGCTAGGGTCAAGGGTTCGATAGCGTTGGCTGGATTGAACGGTCTCATGTGAGGAGTGCATGGAATATGAACTAGATTACTACACTGGTTATGTGTAGAACTAGCTAGGGAACATGGGAGAAAGTACCCGACTATATATGCTGGTGAGGCAAGGGGTGGGAACCTTCAGGGTTGAGGGTTCTACTAAATGGGGTGTGGGTGTCCGTGGTCAAAAGGAGTCTAAGGATCAAAGGAAGCATATCATGGGAAATGGAATGACATGTCCGGAACTCCGTGTGGAAGCGACAGAAACGGAGGCGGTAGAAGTACAAGAAGAAAAGGTCCGGTGCAGTCTAGCTGCAACGGCTGCAGTTCTGATGCTGCGCATGGAAGGGTAAAGGGTTTCTAGACGTCCTTCCTGGGTATCTTGGGTAACCTGCGCGCCAGGCATGGTGGGGCAGGAGTGGAAGAGCTGGCAGCCTCCATGGGGTTGTCGTCAAGGAAGGAGAGGTTGGAAACGAGAGTGGGGGAGTCGGGGACGGGAAGGAAAGAAAGGATGGGGCCGTCCTCTCGTGTAACTGTAACAAGTACTGTACTTAGACTAGAGAATACCAGCTCCTGTTTTGCTCACCATCATCATTGTGACATACCATCTGTCGCTCATTGTCCATTATCCATGTTCATTGACCATCTCATTCTCCTATCACTCTTTGCTTCAGGACCAAACTACCAGTCTTAACATCTTCCACTCAGGTCCACCATTTTCACTTAGCCTCACATCGTTCAAAGGACCAAATCTTGATCCCCCATCTTCATTCTCGGTCTGTTGCTTGAACAAAGCCTTGGTCCTTCACCTGCACCTTTGGTTTTTTGCTCAGCCCCTTCAGCCCATTGGTCTTTCATCTCAGTCCATCACGCAATAGCATCAGTTGGCCTCAGACCTTTGGGCAAAGCACCTTAGACTTCTTTTCTGCTTTTCTCCCTCTTCTAGAGTCCCTTTGGAATGGACCTATTGCGTCCCCCTTACCCTTCTGACACCAGGACTTGCTGGACTGACTTCTAGTCCACCCGGCAGTTACTAGGATCTTTACAGCAAGATGTGTGGGATGAAGGTGAATGGGTATGCAATTGGGCTGGACTGGGCAATGTGGAAAGGAGTGACCAGGGGAATTTCAGCAGCAGTATGGGCAGAAATAACATGGGCACCAGGTCATTGTGTGGTTGGTGCCATGACAGATGCGACAGGAGAAGAGGCATTGAAGGATATGACAGATGGTGGTGGAGGATGACATGATGGTTTGGGTGTTGGGTTACTTTTCTCCAGCTGTCCCTTCTTATGCATTTGGGAAATCCTTGGGATGCTGATTTTGATAATCATGGAGTTCTGCTGTGGTGTGGCGAAGGTTTCCTGTGGGTTCCCAGGTGTTCTCTGTTGCAGAGTAGCCTTTCCAGGAGACTAAGTATTGTCTCTAGTTGCACAATCCTTGGTGAGCTAGGATGGCATCAATTTCATATTCCTCTTCTCCATCAATCAGGTCTGGTGGTGGGTTGTGGAAATTGGGCCCATGTTCATTTGTCTCCCAGAAGGGGGAAAGGAGGGAGGCATGGAAGACATTGTGAATCTTCCATCTGGCAGGAAGGTGGAGGCAGAAGGCCACTGGGGAGAGGACTTGGGAGATTTCAAATGGTCCTTCTTGTTTTGGGACTAACTTCCTGGAGGTGTAGTTGATCTGCAGATTCCAGTTGTCAAGCCAGACTTTATCTCCGACTTTCCATTTGTGGAGATGGGGAAAGATCCATTTCTTCATGATTTGTTGTGACCATTCGTGGGCAGTGATCACTTCTGTTTGTGCTGCGGAGAGGAGTTCCATGCAGGTTTCCAGGGTGGGGAGGAAGGTCTTTCTGAGAGGGGGGTATGCACATGGTTCATATCCAAGAATCAGAGAGAATGGAGTTTTCTGGGTGGAAGAATGGATGGAAGAGTTGTAATGGAATTCTGCCATTGGAAGAATAGATGCCCATCATTCTGGGTGTCCTTTACAAAAGATCCAGAGGTACGTTTCCAGTTCTTGGTTTGCATGTTCAGTTTCTCTATCTATTTGGGGGTGGTAGGTGGAGGAGAGTGCCACATCATAGTGGAGAAGTCAGGCAAGTTCCCTAGTGAATGCAGATGCGAACTGAGGGCCTTGATCAGAGATCAGGTGGTCATGTAGTCCAAAGCATGGGAAGATGTGCTGGAAAGAGAGAGAGGCGAGGCCAGCTGCATCTAGGCTTTTGTTACAAGGGGTGAAAATTACCCCCTTTGAAAGCCCATGATCGACCATGACCATGATGGAATCAAAGCCATCAGAAGGTGGGAGGCCAGTGATGAGGTCCACCAAAAGTTGCTGAAAAGGGTGGGTGATGGTGGTAGGAAGCAGGAGAGGGGTGGGACTGTCAGGTGGATGTTGATCTTGTTTTGCTGGCAGATGACACATCTGTTCACAAAGCAGTGAATGAAGACCCCTATGCTGGGCCACCAGTAATCCTTCTGGAGTAATTGGAGGGTGCGAAAAATTCCTCTATATCCTCCTGCAGCAGATTCATGGATGCTTTTGACAAGATCATGGCATGGCTCTGGGGGAATGTAGAGGCGGTCCTTGTAATAGAGGTTGGTGCTGTCAAAATACCAGTCCTCTTTGCGTGAGCGGAGCAGAGGGAGGAAGCCAGAAGTGAGGATGCTGATGAGATCCTAGGCAGTGGGGTTGATTGCCATGTTTTCCTTGATTTGCTCAATGATACATGTGTCAAGGGTGCACACAAAGAATTAGTTGGGGAGAAGGATGACATTGGTGTTATCCTCAGAGGTGTCCACTTCATCTTTGTGAGAGAGGGTGTTGGCTGGGGTCATTTTAGACCCTAGGACATGGATGAAGAGGAGGTCAAAATCTTGAAGGAACATCATCTAGCAAGTTTGTTGGCAAGAGAGCTTATGGGGGGCACAGAAGTAGGTCAAGTTTTTGTGGTCAGTAAAGACGGTGACCACATGTCCAGTACCACAGAGGTAGTGGGACAAAGTCTCAAGGGCTTTGATGACTGCAAGGAGTTCTCAGTCATAAATGTTATAGTTTCACTCAGCAGGAGCGAAGGTGGCAGAAAAATAAGCACAGGGATGAAGATCCCCATTTAAGTGGAAGGAAAAGATAGAATGGGGTCATCCTTCTGAATGACTGTAACAGACACTGACTCACTAAATGTGTCCAACATGTTCGGAAGCTCGGATCTGGACACTAGCTCAGGCTCAGACATTACCACTGATGCTGAAGAAGATCAGCTTGCAGATGATGAAGCAGGTGATGAGCTTAGTGAACTCCCCTCATTCATCAATCCAGCACATGCCATGCCCTCTCCAAACCACATGCCTTATCTGCAGGAGAAGCATGTATACCTGAGTCATTACCAGTATGCTCTGGGTCCCTACATCCACTATGCTGATGATCCATTCACTAATACCCAGTTCATTGACCCATTCAAGTTCTGGATTGATGCTGCGGAACGTTTCACACACATCCCATTCACTCAGTTTGCCTTAGATGGCACCAACTTGTTCACTTCTTCACCAGTCATTTTCAATAAGCTCCGGCCACCAGTTGAATATGATGCTAAGCATTTCACACCACCTTTCAATGGTGTTTATGATTCAAATTTCCTGGCTATTACAAGACTCCATATACAGATATTTTTCAGTAGCCTCATTAAGGATTTACACCAAAAATGTGACCTCAAACCTAATGCTCACATTCAGGACAGCAACCAGCTGCTTTGCTTCCCCCCATCCATCTATTTTGCATGACAGGCTAACTACCCCTACCATGTCCACAAGTCCCAGGATGATCCAGACACCTGCTTCTCTCACATGCACAGCCACCATGCAGCTGCTATTTGTTACAATCTCTCCCGAGGAGCAACCAATCTCTTCTGAGGAGCAAGCCTTTTTCTGTCAGGAGTTCGCTTGGTTCCTTGACAATTGGCCCCTTTAGACGTCTCGGAACATGCCGCCCGTTTATTTCCTCTTGTGACTTGTCTTCCGAAGTCCATTGCCTCGTTGTTGTTCTGTACTAACACTGCGTTCTGCTTCCCTAACTCTTCACACGGAACCCGTCATCCTTCCACATTCTGTTCCACTTTGATCCTTGACTCCTTCCACATGGACATCCGCTGCTCCTTTAGGGTATCTCTCTTTTTGGCCCTCGTAGTTCCCATCCCCATCCAGAACATATAAATACCTGACGCCCTGTACTTGTAGCCCTAAGCTAGTTCTACGCAATCCACACTAGTTCCTAGCTACCGCTTGACCAGAGAAAGTCATGCAAGACCCTCTATAAGTCTTCATTCCACTTGGACGGAACGCTGCTAGGTTCTAACGCATCAGTGTAACAAAAGAACTTGTTACGGTCACATGAGAGGATGCCCCCATCCTTTCTTTTCCTCCCGTCCCTGACTCCCCGACCCTCGTTCCAGACATCTCCTTCCTCGATGATGACCCCATGGAGACCTCTAACTCCTCCACTCCCACTCCGCCTCGCCTGGCGCGTAGGTTACCCAAGATACCCAGGAAGGACACCTAGAAATCCTCTACCCTTCCATGCGGAACACCGCAGCAAGGCTGTGCCAGACTCTTCTCTTCTTGTACTTCTACTGGCTCCGTTTCAGTCGCTTCCACACAGAGTTCCAGACTTGCCGTTCCATTTCCCATGATCCGCTTCCTTTGATCCTTTTGTCTCCTTTTGGCCACGGACACCCGCACCCCATCTAGTAGAACCCTTAACCTTAGGGGTTCCCACCCCTTACCTCACCAGTATATAAGTCGGGTACTTTCTCCCATGTTCCCTAGCTAGTTCTATGCATAACTTGTGTAGTAATCTAGTATCCTCTTCCACGCCTATGCGTGAGACCGTTCGATCTAGCAAGACGCTATCGAACCCTTGACCCTAGCCTTCATCCAAAAGGTTATTAGGAGGAATCCCTCTTCGCCCAGTCCGCAGAACGTACTAGGCTTCATCTATAAGACTTCGCTCTACTTTGAGTGAGCGCTACTAGGTTATTACGCAACCAGTGTAACAAAAGAACTAGCTCTCTTTCCTTCCTCTTCGCCATAAGAGTAGGAGACTACCCTCGGACCTCCAAGCATACTACGACGCCTCTGGAGCTTTAGGAAACGGTCTATGCATACTAGGATGCCTCTAGACCCTGGAACTGTTCAAGCATACTTGATGCCTCTGAACCCTGAACCCTGATACCATTCACGCTACTACGACGCCTCTGAACCAGCCATGTCTCACAGGAGCTCACCCAGACGACCGGAAGAATGACTTCATTCTCCCTCTTCCATTGGACGATGATCCCCTCTTACCCAACCTCCCAGAAACCCCTCCCCCGAAAATGTTCTCCCATATTGTTGACGACCACGAATTGATGTCCCTGACATGGAAGATGTACGGAGCATGGCTAGCTCCACAGAACCCTCTGCCCTATACGCTTCGGCAGAAACCCTTAACCCTGAACCCCATGACTACTCCCAATATGGAATATCTGTCGCATCAATCGCTGGCGCCACAGGCGCAGGAACCATTGCCCCAATGGACGTATCCACCCTAGAAGAGCCAATCCAAGACCAACCTACCCCAGCAGACCCAGTCCAAGAGTACTTTAGAACGTACACCCAACTCGGCCCAGAAACCCCACGTTTCCCTTCACCTCCACCTCCAGCTGAGGAACGAGGACGTCCTACCAGATGGACTTCTAGGAAAGAAACGACTGCCGGAATCCCCAACGACTTCTCCGGCCAACCAGACGAGGCTCGATGGTGGAGTAACACCATGCGAGCATACTATGAAATCAACGACAAAGTTTTCTCCCCACAGCAGCAGGTACTAATCTTCCTCAACAAGCTCAAGGATGCTCGAGGAAGACTCTTCACGGAACCTCTGGTAGAAAAAGCCCTGGACCACGACGAAAGGAAACGACCATCCATCTCCTCCGTCATTAAAGACTTCCTTACCACGTTCTCACCTCATGACACCGCTGCCCATGCCTGAATGAAACTCGGAAGACTACGACAGAATCTACGTGACAAGGAGAATGGTTTCTCCGACTTCATCACCAAATTCCAACTCCTTGCCTCTAAGACAGGCATCGCGGACCAAGTCACCTTGATCGACCAGCTCAACAATGGAATGGATCCAGAACTGGTCAGGATGATCATCACCACGGAGCATCCTCCGACCACCCTTCATGACTGGATTGACAAGGCTAGTCAATTCCATGCACAGCAGTCCTGATTGGACTTGTACTGAAAAGGAAGGACAGTGCAACCCTTCCTCTCTGAACCCCAGGAACAACCTGAAGGGGACCTGGACACAATGGATATTGACACTATCAAAATCTCTCGAGGAAAGACCAAGAAACTTGAGAAAATCCATGTAGCAAAGGTAGCCACCTTTGCCCCGACCATCCTTTCCAACACAAGGAACATGTCCATAAGAATCCCAGTCGAGATTACCACCCCAAATAACCAAACAATCTCGATCCAAGCGCTAATCGACAGTGGAGCCTCTGGAAATCTCATTGACGTCTCCCTGGTCGATAAATACTGCTGGTGAAAGCAGTGAATGGCAAAACCCCTAGTCACCCAAAATGTGGACGGGACTATCAACAAAGGAGGAATGGCAAGGTTCACAACCCACCTCCAAATCCATATCAAGGGAGTCAAGGAGGAATGAGACTTCACGATCCTCAACTGTGGAAAAGAAGATATGATCCTCGGGCTCCCCTGGCTCCGAACCAGAAACCTGGTTATTGACTGGACCTCAGGGAAGATTGATCTAACCCTGAAAACCTACAGACAGGATGACAAAGAAGCCAGAGAGCAACGATATCTCGTCTGCTACCTTGGAAAGGCACCGGATTCCCTTATCGCTGAGGAACTTCGAGAAAAGGAATCTCTCTCCCCTCAAGAACGCGCGATCAGGATACGCAAGACCATGTTATCCACGGAACTGGCCATGGCGGCCAAGAAAGACGAAATAAAACTCCCACCGCAATACACAGATTTTGCTGGAGTTTTCGGAGAACCCAAGGACGGCGAACTCCCTCCCCACCGACCCTTCGACCATGCAATCGACTTGGATAAAGATTTCATCCCAAAGATCTCCAAGATCTACCCTC
>JBBPLT010000838.1:0-12260 GCA_038089955.1 Strobilomyces dryophilus | reverse complement strand
AGGCCCGTGACTCACCAGTGGCTTGATGCCAATTCGAGAAGAGCTTATTGATATTGACATGCCCGCAGTGTTTGACATCTCGGGGATGGTAGCATCGATTGTTCGGCCATGAGAATACGGTACTTCACATTGATGCTTTCTGTTTGTTTGTTTCAGCTGCACGTTTTCGTCATCTGGCGAACACGGTCAAGAAGGGAGCATGAAGTACCGCAGCAGGAAACTTACCGAGCGATTCACATTGCTCCTCAGCTGCCAGTCGAGCAGAACTGCTGCCACAGCTCGACTTTGGCTTGTAGCGCCTCGGTTTCCTTCTAAGACCCGACAGGACAAAGAGGCCACCGAGTCATCGTGAAACTTATCTTTGGCTCGCTTGAGCTGCGTGTTTTCGTCACCTTACGGACACGGTCATCGACGGAGTATAAGGGGACAGAACAACATACTTGCTCTGAGCAGCAATCGGTCTTTCTCCTCTGGGGCACGCTGAGCATCGGCGAGTTCGCAGCGGGTTTGTTCGACAGGCTTTCCTGGAGATGCACCCGGTCGCTTGGTATAGGTAAACGGCTTGGGGTACGAACGAGAGCGACTCGGACGTACCTGCAATCTCCTGCGCATGTATGGACCCATTGTCCCTTCCACCGTGTGTTCCTTGTGTTTCGGGAAGCTGGGATATCGCTATGTCCTGTTCCTAGGGGAAATCAGTCTAAGACGACCGGACGAACCGAAGAAGTTTACTCACGTCGGCCAAGTACGACGAAGGAAGCACGTCGACCGAGTTGCGCCGGGAAACTGCCTTCCATTGCGAGGTCGTAGTGGTCTGATGTAGCAAGAGACTCGACCTACTGGTTGAGCTAGGTGCTGAAGCCGATTTGCTGAAGCACAGTAGCGTCCCAGAAAGAAAGTGATGAGCTGCGATGAACTTGCCGTCGCTGGCCAGAGTGATGGACAGATGACCTCGGTTGCTGTGAACGGCCCACTTCGACATCGTGTTTGGAGTGCCAACGTCGGGCGAGAGGGTGGGTTTGCGTTGCGAGACGACATGCAGAGCGGCTTTCCATCTGGCGACAAGGCGAGGCCAATCTTTCGCCTTGGATCAGGACGTCTTGATCGTAGACCCGGACGGACTGGGTTGGCATCGTCCTGGTCGTCGTTGTGTTGTGGACCTGCAGTGGGTATACAGCAGAAGGTGGAGTGAGCCATCGAAGGTTGGAGGAGGAGGGAACGTTCGAAGAGCCGTTTCACGGCACTGCCACATCGCCAAGACCTGTCTGGTCCCGAAATCCACAAGGAGCACGACTATCAAGACATATCCAATCCTCCTCCCCGACGACAGCGCGAACTCCACGAAGACCGCGACGAAGAAAGGGAGGGAATGCGCATGAGCACAAGCGCGCTCGCCGGGTCGACTCGGACACACCTTCGAGCCCAAGGGCCAAGCCAGGTGGCAACAACCTTCCACTGGACGACGACGTGAGCCACTCCTTTGCGTCAAATGTTGATATCCACTGTTGTGGTACACCTTCATGCACTCATTCCCGGGTCCCATGCAGGTGTAAAATTTCGTCGTCGTTCTGCAACGAAAACTCAACACCAAGACTACATCCTCTAGGTTCGCTCTCGACGGCTAGCAGGTGATTAGCAAAAGATTACCCAACTGGATGGCGAGGCTAAATGCTCGTGATAAAGTGTCCTACTTCGCACAAATGACTCGTCGGTGGTTGTTTGGGGAGACTGGCTGCCAGCGACTCGATCCTCGTCTCTCTCGGCAAGGACCCCAAAACCGTGCAAAAGGTGATGTTGAGCTGTCCATACCAAGGGCTCATCGAGTTTGTGGATCGCTATGGAAGAGCAAGAATCCTTCAGAGTAAAGATGCTGGATCACTCAGCTGAACCAGGACCTGGGTCGACTTGGTTCGATGCGTTCACACCCAATTCTGGCAGGAACAGCGTGGTTCCGTCCACGCAAAAGGCAAGTGCGTCTTCCCCCTGTTTTGTACCTGATCGAATGTGTAACACTTGAATAGACGATTGATCCCGCAGAAAGCTCGCGAAAAGAATACGAACAAGACAAAGTCCCAGTAGATTGCAAGATTACAAGACAGAGCGACATGATGGTTCCTTCCTTTTTACATTCCAAGGGCGGACGGCACGTTCTTTTGTGGACAAGGCCGGGTGGATGTTTCCTTCTACTCGAAGATCGACTCCGCGTCGATCGGATCGATCAAGGACTAGATCAGCGTGCAAAACGCGCAGTCCATCACTCCGTGGTTGAGGTGATCGTTACAAGCCTCTCGATATTCCTGGTCACGCCGCAACTTATTCCGGATCTGCTTTCGAGCAGATGAAGGTTCTCTGCGACAGAAACGACGATCGGATCCCGGAAGGCAAAGGCAACGTAATGAAGCTCATCGGCATGGTCGTTCAGACGTGCGAGCGAGCACATGTTGCGCGTTAATCAGTGAATGGTACTGTATACGACGGATCGTCATAACAGATTTTTGCAGCACCGTTCAAATATCCTCATCGGGAGAACCTGCCAACATCTACGAGGAACGAAATTGTCCCGGCCAAGACCCACTACTACGTCAAATGGGACAGACCCGTATGTGAGTGATCTTGGAATATGTACTGCGACGACTGTCTTATGATCGCATTATCCACATCCGGTCAGTAAGCGGTGATCAAATCGGCATGTTCCCGAACTTGGCGGTGGTGGGCCCTGAAGCTTGGAAGTCGCATCTTGTAACCAACCTCGCTCCGAGAGAGCCAATAACTTATCAGTGATGCTGTCGAAATCGGCCGCACATTTCGTGCACTCCATTACATGCATCGCGAAGGGAACTATGTAATGATCTGCCAGTGTTTTTACAGAAAACCGTAAAGGTATTGAAAAAGTAATGATGATGTACAAACGATTATGACGTGACTGTCGGATGGAACACATGTAACAAAGGATGACAGGTGCAGCGAAGCTCGTGCAGCATGGAAGATACACGACGACAGCGAAAAACAAGGACGACAAGAAAACGACGACGATCGAAATCAAATTTGAGCAAGGAAACGACACCTGGTGTTCCAACTCCATCCGGATCAAACGATCTCCAACACTTTTGCCTGGATATACTTCGGGTTCGTGTCCACTGCAATCCCTCCAACGATGATCGCGTTCTCGGCAGCGACGCGTTTGTATCGCTTGCCGTCTGACTGCAGCTCGAGCAAGAGGGCGCAGAAGGGACGCTCGAGGCGAGCAATGAGACGCAGTGCCTGGGTAAAGGGGTCCACCCCGGTCGAGGGCTCCGCAGATGGTGGAGAAACAGGTTCCGAACCAACATCCGTGCCGTCGCCGGAACCCTCCTCAGATTCACTCTCTATGGCTACCTTGTTTGAGTCTGCTTCTGACGTAGCCTCATCTTCGCCGTCCGACACGAACACGGCATGATCGTCACAGAGATCACGGAGCCATGGGTGGACGAAGACGAGTTTCCGGGGCTTCTTCAGTGGCATGACGTCCAGAGTCCTAAATTCCACCTTTCCGAGCAATGCGACCGTCGCGCGATAAAGGTTTCCCTGAGTGCTATCGAGTTCTTGGACGCCAATTCTCGTAACAGAGAATACGATGCATGGCAACTCTAAACAGCGGTTCGAGAAGGTCGCTCGACGGAGTTGCATGACTTGGTAGTAGAATGGGAGGGTAGCTTGAATCGCTAAGTGAGAACGTAGCTGCTCCACGCGCGCGTCGCGCTCGTTCTCTTCGAATGGCGGGGGGGTATATGGTGGCTGGCCATATACAACGAGGGAGGTAGGAAGGGCTGAATTGTACGATAATGACTTCCCCGTCCAGGCGATGACAGTTACATCTCCCATCTGAGCGACGATATTCTCTAAAAGCCCACCGATCGCTGTCTTTCCCAACCCGTAGCGAGGTGCAATGTCGCTGGAGAATATTCCGATCAGGGAGTACGCAACGTCTTCTTCTACCGTCGCGTTGCGCGACGACGCCAATCGGAGCTTCTCCCGAACTTCCAAGTCCTCCGGCCGGAAGTTCGTAACGGTCTTTACGTCGACTCCCATGGCCCGCGCAAGCTCTTCCATGATAGCTGGAGACTCCTTGTGGTTGGCGCGCTTGTCGTTCAGATATGGTTTCCAGTCGCGCGTGTAGAATCGGACGACCCTCGACGCAAGGAGCTCCTGCAAGGTCCAGGCGCGTGTCATCCATCGACTCTTCAGAAGGTCACCGAGTTCCAAAACATCCGCCAGAAAGACGAGGGTCTCCGCTGCCTCGGCGTACCAGGTGTACATGGAGGTGAGGGATTGGCTCAGGATGGCGCTCGTGCCCTTGTCGATACAACACGTACCTGACCAGACCCATCTCCCACCAATGTCGCGAGCAGTCGCACAGAATTGACGAAGCTTTTCGTTTGACGGCGATTCGTCCAGGTCCCAGACCGACCCGACCGAATTGACGTCCTGGAACGTGGGTTCCTTTCCCTCCCACACGTGGGAAAACATGGTCCACTTGAAGTACACCGCGACACATCGTCGAACGTGCGCACGGTCAACTTTAGTCGTTGCGGTTTCCGATACAAGCTTCTTGAACGGTATTTCCGATTTGAATAGGCGAATCCATTCTTGTGCATCGCACAGTCGTCCCGTGGTGGCATCGATGAGGACGAGTGGGCAAAAAGCGAAGAGCTCGCAAATGGCGATATCAATGGCTGCGTATGTCTCGAACGGAGACGTATAGTTCGCACGTAGTCCTACATGCGTCGTGACGCCCGAACCTAAAACGGTAGCAAAGACACGTACAGTGTATTTCTTCGTCCGGAGACTTTTCCATGATGGAAAGCATCCGGAGGAGTGCATTGATGGCTTCACCATAATCCTCCACACAGTGAAGCGCCACGTACTTCCTTTCGTGCCCAAGATACGACGAACTATCTAGATTGATCGCCTGCGTATAGACATGATGAATAAACGAACGCAAAACGAACACGATAACGACGCACCTCATTCGCATCCGCCAGGGCGTCTGCCCATATTTTTCTCGAGGCTCGTACCTTACTCCGTTTGACGAGTACATCCGCCCGATTGACGGGATCGAGAGACAACATGGAAGTATACTGTGCAACTGCATCGCCATGTCTCCCGGAAGCAAGCGCTGCGTCAGCAAGCGCTTCAAGCTTGGCGCGACATTTGTTCTTGAAATCTAAACAAACACGTTGATCGCTACAACGTAGTTTTCATGTCGATACTCACCACAAATCCACTCTGTTAGTACTTTACTCGCGTTGATCTCCTCTGAGAAGGCATCGAGTACCCCGAGGAGCGCCTCCGCGGCATTTTCAACGTGACCCGAGGCATACAGATCTTCGCAGTGGCATCGCTGCACTGTGATCCGTAGCTCGTCGAATGTCCATCCGAAGATCTGATCTGGCAAATAAATCAATGCGGTAACAAGTCTCGCAGAAAAAAACCTATGAGCGAAATAGTCTCCAGGCCACTGCCAGAGTGAGATGGGGCCAGGCCCTCCGTTCGCTCGAGCGACTGAACCGCACGTGCATAGTCTTCTTGCAAGAAATACATTTTCCTGAGGACCTGTACAACATCATCAGTGGTATGGCTGTCGTCCGATCTCACAACAAATACCTGTAGCCCACGTCGTCCAGCGTCTCCACCATTGAATGAGAGGCGCTACTGGTACAATATCTTGGTTGAGACATCGTATTTGCAGTCCATCCCGAGGTCAATGCCAAGTAACGCGAAGGATGGGTAGCGCGCCTGCGAAGGTGACTCGGACGCCATCGTGTTTCATCTCGCGGTGCGCTTATATCCGGGAGCAGAGATAAAACGCGTAGTTCTGAGGTGCATCATGACCTAGACCAACAGTGACAGGGGACAATGAGCGGTCGCAGGGCGGTGATGGTCCGTTCCAATTTCCTGCTGAAACATTGTGCAGAGGCAAGACCTTGGAAGCGGGAAGATGAGGAAGTACGTTGTAGGCACCGTTGTGTATAAGGTAGACCTGTATACACGCATCTAGACCCGTACAAATGCACCGTAGAAACCGAGTCACCGCTCTATGCCCTTGAAATACACCCGTCTAACCCACCGTCGACGACGCGTCACCCATCTGTCCAGAGGACGCGAGTCGGGCCGGGGACGCGTCCACGCGTCGGTGGTGTACGTCCAGCCATTTATGTACGATCCGCAGCCGGGGAGTCAGGGGGGACGCGGAGAAACCCGCAGGCAAACACCCACCTTCGTCCGCGCCCACGCAGACGCTACTCGCACACGCTGCGACCAGGTCCAGTCTTCACCCCTCCGTCTCCACGAACGCCCATCCAGGGGACAGCGAGGACGTGAGGTTGCTGCTGCGCGAAAGATGCGCGTGAGCACCAACCGACGCCTGCGAGTGCGCAGCGCGCACGCACCTGATTTGACTGCCGACGCCGCTCCACCCGTCCCGCCCCCTCGTCCACCCCACGTGTTCGTTCGGCTTCAGGTTGACTTTGGACCAGGCGCCGCTCGCCCTGACCACGTCAGCGAGCCCCGACATCGTCCCTGGAGTCATGGTCGAGGTTGTCGTCATCGACGCGGCGTCGTCTTCCATGCCGTCTTCCTTGCCTTCGCGCACGATC
Source organism: Strobilomyces dryophilus (assembly GCA_038089955.1). Classification (NCBI taxonomy): domain Eukaryota; kingdom Fungi; phylum Basidiomycota; class Agaricomycetes; order Boletales; family Boletaceae; genus Strobilomyces; species Strobilomyces dryophilus. Next base: position 5,625 of record JBBPLT010000838.1, on the reverse strand, counting down.
ATGATCGTGGATCGACGGCGTTTGTTGTCCGTCGCGTCCTTGGCCCAGCGCTCGTTCTCCCAGAGATCGACAGGAGCGCCCCATACGACGTCATCGAGTCTGTCGTTGATGAAACGGCGGACGAAAATGAGCGCGTCGCGGGATGTGATGGTAAACACAAACGCCCGCGTGCGTGGGGTCGAGGCGCGAGGTACACATGGAATGCCTCGGGGAAGGAAGCGGCGTGTGATGGCGCAGAGAATGGAGAATGGGTTGGGTAGTTGGGGGATGTGGATGGTGAGGTGGAACGCAAGGCCTGGGCCTGTACCAGACAAGGCAGTGAATAAGACAGAACCAGCCCCTGAGGCGGGGATGGAGAGCACCTACACTGCCAGCGCCTGCGAGGAAAAAGAGAAGACGGAGGGGGAGGTTGGTCATGAGGAGAGGAATGAGGACGACAAAGGTAGCGAGGGTGACGATAAGCAACGGGTGATGGGGTTGAGCTGGCAGTGGGCTCGGGGTACGAGTGGATTTGGTCGGTGACGGTGGGTTGGACGTGATTTTTGTTTTGTCGACACTGGCATCTGTGGGGTCACTAGGTAAGAGAGAAATGACACGACGGCATCGTATGTGTCTGACCTAAAGTACGATAAGGCGGGAGATAGTCGTGGAACATCACTCACACGGCACCCATGAGGTTCTGAATGCCCTGTATGTTGGCCTGCCAGTCGGCCGTGCCTTCGCCAACGTTGATCAGGCCATGCTGAGCCCCAGGGTTGGGGTAGTAACCGAGCATGACGGTGAGCAGCACCATCCGCGGAAAGTAGCCTGCCCCACGTCAATACCCAAACACGAGGTCGGAGCCGAAAGCGACGCACAGAAGAAACCAAAAGCGGCGAGCCAGACGGCGGTGCGCTTCCAACCCTTTTTCCAGAGGACGATTTCCTCGACGCGGTCCTGCAGCCAGAAGAGGGGGCCAATTCTGGACACAAAACGACGAAAGTTGACAGTCATGATGGGAACAGAGAGCGGGCCACGGGTGCTCAGCAGCGACTGAGACGGTGCGCGCGGGTTTGGGGACGCGATGGCAGAGGAGATGATGCTGGCTGCAGGCAACGCGGGGGCCGATGCGGAGAGGAGCATCTGGGGGACGAGAGCGAAGGCGGACTTGGTTGGCGAGAGTGGCTCGGAGGCTGCGCGCGTCGTTGTGGACGACGTTCGGGCGGCGTCGGGCAACTGTCAGAATTTTAGTGGCAGGTTCGAGGGTCGATGGCTTGAGGCGGACGGCCGGGGAAGTCGACACAACGAACTATTTATTTATTTATTTCCATGTTTTTCGTTTGGCATTTCACTGCACCGCCACACACCCTCGACGGAACATCGTTGCTCGTGCTATTACACTGTCGCTCTCAATTGCTGTCCTTGCAAAGTGGGTAGGTGCCATTCTGGCAAGTGGATCAGCGCGTGAAGCACTGTGTGCCATATTCTCTGTGACAACTTGAATCCAGATAACGACCTTTGGCTTAGTTCAAGGTATCGACATTTGCCGTTTACTGCTTTATTTGCACCACTCTCAAAAAAGATGGTCACTTCTTGGAGGCGGTGGGGACATTCAGACACATGCGGGGCGATCTACCAGACGAAGTAGGAATGATGTAGGTGAAACTGAGTCGTTCTCGCTCAGAATTTCGAGAACGCTGTGTCGAGGAGTCGATACACCTTATCGCCATCGAGGGTAGACGCCCGATCCTCGCACCTGCCATCCAAGTTAATCGATACGCTGTTCTGGAGGAACCATGGAACGTGTTACTTGGCAGAAATGACATCGATTTGATGTGATTGGCTGGAAGTTTACTTCGCGACTACACAGGACGCACCACCCCCTTTAATGATAGCTGTGGAGTGCCTTCCAGAAGGTTCCTGATTCGAAAGAAGTGACAAAACCTGAGTTTTCTGCGTCGTGGATGGACACTCAGATGAGCAAATGTATACGCGGTGAAAACAGTCGGTGAGGTGCTTCAGGGCCACTGTCGTGTGTAGCAGTACGAAGGCCGCATTCAGCACGCCAGTGCGGTGCGGTTCTGTCGGAGTTGTTGCATTTGGTACGAAGGTTCACTTGCTGTGCAATCTGGCCTTCAAAGCCATCGTGCCATACCACGTTCCAGCAGCTCAATTTCCCCCTCACGTCGTGCAGTTCAAACGCCGAAGAACAGCGTTCGTGAGCAGGGTTGGAGCCGTCTTCCACCAAAAACAGGATCTCTGAGCCCACCAGACACAAACGGCCCCGCCGTGGATAAGCATCACTTCCTAGTGCCATGACAGTATGTTGCGAGGTAAAGCGAGTCGTTTACTGGCTGACCTATCTTGCAGGACTGCATACCATCGTCGAGCAATTCTGATCCCTGTGCTGTACGTGTGCGGCAGGAGGAAACCACTCGACCAGCAGTCCAGTCATGCGTGGCGTTGACCGACCGAGCGGAAATGATTATTACGAGTATGATTTTCCATGATGCTTATGAACGTAGCTGACAACGAGACAGGTGTCGCTCTCAACCTGAGATGCCTCCCTGCCGGCTTCCATACTGCAGTCCGCCTCGAATGGGGAACCGAGGACAAGCGTTCGGTAAATATCGGTTTTGTCGAGCGAACTGGTTCAGTCCCGATGTGAGATCCCACCTTTCTAATCATCATTGTAACTGATGGGGTATGCAGCCTTGGCGACTCCCTCCGCACTCGTTTCTCACGACTCGGAGAGCTTCGCGACCTAGACGACGCGATTTCCACTCACAAAGACACCGTTCAGCTCTCCCCCGATGGCCACCTCGACATGCCCAGTTATCTCAACAGCCTCGGCAACTCTCTCCGGGCTCGTTTCAAACGTCTCGGGGAGCTGCTGGGTTCGTCTGTCTGCCCTTCGCTGGATTTGGATTCCCGCATAAATTTCTTGGATTGAGGGGGAATGCGAGGCCTGCGCACGGCGTCGGGCCATGAGGATGGAAGGTGATGCGACCATCACGTTGTATTTTGCTTGCAGTGTATATGTAGTCCGATCAATGAATCTGATAGCTGCTCCTACCCATCGATGCTTCAAGAGTCTCGACATGTGACTGACTCATTCCGGGTCCAGGTTTTGCCCAGAGAATCATCTGCCAAACTCGCCCTGTCAGCGAGCGAGCAATGCGCAACACTGCGTTCATTCGCCCGTACGTCTTCGTGTGTCCGTGCGCCGTATCTCCTTCACCTTGATTCTGATCACCCGCAAACGTCGAGAGAACTGCAAGTCTCGCAAAATGACGTTTGCATTGAAGCAATGCACATCACTGTGAGCGTGCACACCGCTCTCTCTCTTTTCCTCCTTTGTCCCAACTTCGCGTTTCTTCACTACGACTCGCATTCGCAGGCTTGCTACGACCCAATGCGCTGGAGGCGATCGTTCGCGTACTCAACCCGCAGAGCCTCGGGATCATCTCCCTCGAGTCCGCACTAGCGCGTACCCTGCATGTCCTCGCCAGCGCCATCGCCGAAGTGACAGGGCCCGCCCTCAGTCCGATTCGCATCTATCTGTTCGAAGTGCGTTACCCTCTCCCGTCGTCCCACATATAGACTCAGATCTGCATCAGGTTCGACAGGGTGGTTCACTGTTCGTCCTCGTCCTGGATGCCTGTCATGACGTCGAAGAACGTCGAGCACCTTGCTTCCAACACACACAGTTTAGAACCTAGGGCTAGGTGCTTGTGCATCGGGACAAGTATCCACGATACATTTATCGTGAGTGATTTGTATGTAGCCGTTTTCATTTAGCTGTCACCAGCCAAATACAGTCCCTGTTTAGCGACCGCGTTTGCCACCATCCATTCCGGCGTCCTCTAAACGCCACGACGGCGGGTCCGCATACAACGGCAGGGACTTGGTTGGACGCTGGATCCACTTTATCGAACGCATTCGCTATCAGAGGACGAGCGTGGCTCTGGACTCCTGTGTGCTTCAAGTTGATACCGACGAGGTCGTCGGGTCAACTCGCGGCCCCAATGCAGCTGTCTAGTTTGATCGTGCATGGTGAGCGCAAAAGAAAACGTACCACATGTTTGTCCGAGATGTACCTCCATGTCTGCGACGATGCCACATGCGCTAATCGATCTCTGAATTGTACATTGGATGACAGCACGGCTCGAACAGATGGAACGTCGATTTGGGACCAGCCCGGCACTCCAGGTCGGGAGCTCATAGCAGGCGTCGAACACGAAGCCATAACTTGATGTACTGGGCAGAACGATCATCTCGATCACCGCAGAGACAGGTTGAGCACTGACGTCCTATTACTACATCTTAGAGAACCCGTGACTCGGATCGACGGTTACATCCCGACGAACTGGAGGTCGCGTGATGGGATGGATCTCTGATTTGACTGCGGAACGGTGTTTATTCACCGCGGGTGAGACGGCCTCGTCCACGTCATTGGCAACACCGGTCTGGACGTGGCGCACGCGCACCCGGGCGGGGATGACGGCGCGGTGCGACGGGGCGACGAGGATCGCGTCTGGCGTCAGGTCTTTGAGGAGATGGTCGAACGAGCGGGCATGCACAACCACGGCGTCATCTGTGGACGAGCAGAGGCAGGCGACGAAAGCAGTGTAGGTGGGCGTTGAAGGTCCAGTGGGCCCCACGACGGTCGCGTACGTGTTTGGCGTCTGGCATGGCATTGAGTTGGGCATGGGGGAGGTGCCAGCCATCGAGCCCAGTTGGATTTTCCGGAGGCGGGGACGCTCGCGATGGCGATCAAGAGACGCGCTGACTCGGATCAGTCAGCAACTTGAACTTGCGTGCGTGGGAGTGTGATTTTCCGCAGAAGCCGTCGGTTCTGTCGCCTCATGAGGGACAGAGGGGGGCTGGGAGAAGGAATGGGGAACGTCGACCTCGGTACGACGCAAGGATTCAGAGAAGCGAGACCCCGCCTGGATCGGTAACGAAAGGTCGCGCGTGACAAATGCGTTTACATCAGCGCGACTTTGTACCAAGAAAGCATGCCGAAACGTCGACTCTCTCTCTACGGCAACGAGCGTCCCATGTCTCGGCCAGCCAAACATGCTCACCGATGCCAAGGCCACCACGGCTGGCTCCGCTAGTTCAAATACCCCATCCCGACCGGCAGCCATCCCTACCTCGATATCTGGACCGACACCTCCGAGTACGACCCCCTGGAGCTCTTTTCCACCACGAGTCTCGAGACCCCGTCTGGTGGACCCGAGTTCCTTTTTTCGTCACGTAACCAAGACCATCGGGCGCCATTTTCGCTGGATGGCGATGCACGGGGTCTGTGAGTGATGCCTCCTTGGAGCGGTCCTCCCGAGTGGGGCAGTACGAGGTCAAGCCGATGGACATTGGCGTGCGCGACTTGAGGGACGAGATTGGGGAGAGTTCACAAGGCAGTCAAGGCAAGAGGTCGCGTGTATGCTATCATGTGCGTCTCTCTTCTTTTCGTTGGCGACGAGGTTCGACCGCTACAGGCAGGTACAACATTTCAGGCGTATCCCCAGACAAGATTGAATGATGCAGACCTGCAAGTAATTCGCAAGGGACCCGCGGAATGCAGTTACGAATCAGGTCCAATTGCCATGCTTATCACTGGCTCGTTCTGGACGTCGGTGG
>JBBPLT010000837.1:0-12260 GCA_038089955.1 Strobilomyces dryophilus | reverse complement strand
CCCAGTCTAGTTCACTTGGGTATCCTCCTCTCTAAGGCCCCAGCCTAGACGCCAACTCTCTCCCCTCCAAAGAGCTTTGGTTGACAAGTGGTAACTCGAGGACTTCAGGTCTTAGGGTTGTATCAATGTCCCACACAGAATCAGGGCTCTCTACCTTGCGTCCATCGCTGGCATTGCCACCACCCCACCCTGGCACCCCACACCTGCTCCGACGACTCTCCCAGCCCCATCCCCTCCATCATCCGAGGGACACACCACCCTGTTGGCCCCGCCTTCAGAAGCTGATATGTCAGCTAGCACCCGAGTTAATATGCCACCCCAAGAAACAAACGAAGGAAATATCCCCAGTGCCTACCCCAATTCCTTCCTGGCACCACCTCCCATCCCCTCCCTCGTTTAATTCCTCTCCTCACTGGCACGACCATCTGAAGGCAGTATCCGAGGATCTGTCGTCTTCACTACCCACTCACGAGTCGTTCCTCCGTCGCGGCACTCCACCCCTCCTTCTCCAACCGATCAACTCAGCAGACGTGCCGGGACAACTTCACCGCCCACTTCCCTGGGTCTCCGCCGCCGAAGATGCTTCGTCTGTCATTCACATGACCATGTTCACCCCAACTGCCCCCGCTTTACCTGTGTCATCTGCCACCATTCTGCCCCCGGACACCTTCACCATGCTTGCCCCAAGTACACGTGCCCATCCTGCAGTATTCTCGCTCCCGGACATTGCCCCGCTGCCTGTCCTCACTGCCCCCGCTCCGTGGCAAGTTTGGACTCTGGAAGGTTTTGAGCCAGTGGCTCAAGTCTACGAAAGGGGTAATGTTACAAACATTACTCATCACTCGGTCACAGAGGAAGACTTGGAGTTCTTCTGATGCGAATATGCCTGGTTCCTGGAGATGAGGTCTCTTTAGAAGTCTCAGTATATGCCACCCATTTATTTCTTCCATTGACTCATTTCTCTATTGCTTCCGATGACTCACTCTTCCCTTGTATTACCACCGCATTCCATTTCATTTCCTTTCCACATGGAATCTGTCGCCCTTCCATTTTCCATTTCTCCTTTTGTCTCTTGACTCGTTCTGCAGTTCTTGCTTCCCTCCATATGGATGTCCGATTACTTCTCTAGGGCATCTCTCTTTTGGCCCTCATGGTCCGTGTGTGTACCCAGAATGTATAAATACTTGACGCCATGTACGCGTAGCCCTAAGCTAGTTCTACGCAATCCCAGCTTAGTTCCTAGCCACCGCTTGACCACGCGAAGTCAACGCGAGACTCTCTATAAGTCGACGTTCCACTTGGATGGAATGCTGCTAGGTTCTACGCTACTCATGTAACAAATTCTCGAGCACCTTCCAGGATTTTTTTGCAAGTTGATTACCCATGTCACACCATGCTCTACTCATGGATGCATACCATATTGCATTCCAGCCTGATCCAACAGTTCCACCTTATGACAGCTGCATGTCAGGCCTCACAACATCACATATTGGTGCTAATCTGAATTCCCCTATCCATGCCCTCCTTAGCAACTTTATCAGAACCTTCCTATTCTACAATGCAGCCCAATTTGTTGAGCTCCATGATTCAACACAATATGTCACACCTGATGTGACACTTGTCCACATGGTTGCCTTACCACTGCCATCTGTGACCAGAAGTGGAGACAAGCAGATCTAGCTTCCATCCCTTCAGCTTCCAAACAATGCTCACCAGATCACAACATCCACCCCATTTACCCTTCTCTGTCACATCTGTGGTCCCACAGCTCTATTCCTTGAGGATTACCTTGGCGACTTTGAACAGCACCATAATGCCTGGAAGTGTGCGGAATGCCTGGGAGTTCTGATCCCATCTACCCTTACCGACTACTCATCTCTCTCAACATATGCCCCTCCTACTCATGATGGGCTAACTGACCTCATTTTCATAGCTGTGCTCCAGTCAGGCACAGCCACACTTCCAATGCCAGAACCTGGAGCTTCTGTTGAGCAAGACCTTCCAAACCTTACCACCTTCCTTCATCCTCAGCCCACTCTGCAGGGCCAATTTCACCTCCAGACAGCTAAGGTGCACTCTGGTTATGAAATTCCTATCTGACACATACCAATGCCCCACCAAAAACAAGCATTTTTTGATGCTGCTAGCTCACTAGCTCCACCTCACTCAGTTGTCAGCTTGGATAGTGATACTGACTTGCTAAATGAGTCCAACATGTTCAGAAGCTCAGATCTGGACAGACATCACCACTGATGCTAAAGAAGATCAGCTTGCAGATGATGAAGCAGGTGATGAGCTTAGTGAACTCTCCTCATTTGTCAATCCAGCATATGTCATGCCCCCTCCAAACCACATGCCTTATTCTGCAGGAGAAGCATGTATACCTAAGTCATTACCAGTATGCTCCAGGTCCCTACATCCACTATGCTGATGATCTATTCACCAATACCTGGTTCATTGACCCATTCAAGTTCTAGATTGATGCTGTAGAACATTTCACACACATTCCATTCACTCAGTTTGCCTTCAATGGCACCAACTCATTTACTCCTTCACCAGTCATTTTCAATGAGCTCTGGCCACCAGTTGAATATGATGCTGAGCATTTCACACCACCTTTCAATGGTGTTTATGACTCAAATTTCCTGGCTGTTGCAAGACTCCATGCACAAGAATTTTTCAGTAGCCTTATTAAGGATTTATGCCAGGAATGTGACCTCAAACCTGATGCTCACATTTGGGACAGCAACCAGCTGCTTTGCTTTCCCCCATCCATCTATTTTGCATGACAGGCTAACTACCCCTACCATGTCTGCAGGTCTCAGGATAATCCATATACCTGCTGTCCTCACATATGCAGCTGCTGTTGCTCTTATTCAGTCAGTTCATGCTGTTCTCAAGCCAGAACAAGCTGCAAAAGCAAGCCATGATGACATTGACATCATGGTTGTTTATGGCAACCTCTATGTCCCAGCTACCATCCACTATGGAGAGTTTTTCCAGTAGCTCGCTTCTTCTACCAATTCCTACTTTTCCCTCTCAGAAGTCAGCTATCTTAGGACAGCAGTTGGATTCTTCCAGTTTATGGTGAAGACCACATGGCATGTATCCTGAATGAGATTCTTGTCACCCCCTGTGTCAATGAAGACCTTATTGCAACACTCCTTGTTTATTATCATTTGGATGATCTTACTGGCACACACCTTGTGCTAAATTGGTCACTGACACAGATCTTTGAGAATGCATGCCAAATACATGAGGAGTAGCACTGGTTCTATGTGGAACCAGTTATGGGCCTTGCAAATCAACTTTTGAAGCCCCTCTTGCAGCATCATTGCTTCTTGACTACTATGGACCAGCTCCTCTTTATCCATTTGAGGAGTCCACCCTTGCTTAGGCAGTTCATGCATATACCCTTTTATAATTCAAAGTATCCCCCTTCCTCTTGTCTTTTAGCTTAATTCTAGTACCCAGTAACTTCCCCTCTTGTTCAAAAAGTCATAAAAACCATAAGAAATCTCCTCTGAGCTTCAATTTCTCCTTTGTATAACACCATTTTGTGATATTTGCAAAGTATTCCCCTTTCATGTTCATTCCCCTTTTGACTTGTTTCTTGATTTCCATTCTCCATGCAATGCCTTCCCATGTCTTGAGGACATTTCCCAAGGCCTGTTTATATTCTATTCACCATCCCTTGTTTGTTTTGACTCAAGTGAGCCATTCATAACGCAACACGACCACTCATGATATGCTATGATACAATCCTGTTCCAGCCCGAAAACTCCATCCAGACCATCTGATCTGACCTATCTATCTATGTACTCGAGCTGCACATGTACTACTATCAATACCAGCACTGTTTTTCAAGACATGGGCAAGAACTGACATGGGTACAACATGCTGTAAAGGTTACCAGATAAGTGACATGCAAGCCAGAACACTCGAAAGCCTGTTCTGGACAGACACTGCACTATCAATGCCACACTATGATGACCATTGACCCAAGTAGCTGGAAGACATGAGCTAATAAGCTCACATCTTCCAGGAAAAAATCTTTTCTTCATTCACCCCTACTCTACTTCACACTTAATTGCCTTCCGAGTTCTCAAAATATTGAGTGTTACACAAAGCTGGAATCCTCGGAAGCCTGTTCCAGACAACATCTAGCACAAGTTACCATAAAAGGAAAGTCCTTGTGCATTGTACAAGCCGGAACTCTCGGAAGCCTACCCATGTGTGATGCAGCATGACCAAGCTTGCCAAACACTTCTGGAACATGTGGATGGACTCAGGACAGTCCACAGAACTGCTGAAGATGCCATGCAGATGATCCGCAAACTCCCATCACACCTATCCCCCCATCTCATTTTCAGCTTGCAGTATGGCACCACCCATTTTTTTTCTCTATCTAACCACCTTGAGCGGCTCCTATGATGCTCAGTGCCATACAATGTGTCATACAACACTATTCTACATGATCCATGAACCACCTCATGTGTATTTGCCCACTTCCCTTCTCCTTGTCTGGAACCTCACAGGAACATTTCCAGAACCTCCAGGAAACTTACTCAGCAGTCTGGACGACCACTGCAACAACACACGACCACACATGACCTATTTTTGAGCCCTGCTCGAGTTGTGGTGTGTCTGTTCTCTCTCCCTCTCTCCTTTTTCGACCTGTCCACGCGACTTACCATAAAAGGCAAGTCCCGGCGCGCTGCGCACGTCGGAAGGCTCGGAACACTATCCGACCACGACACAGCTCGAAAAACATCCCCGGAACACTCAAAACAGCTTCCTTACATAGTGTTACTTGTATTACTCGAGTTACACATGTAAAAATGGAATTCCGTGCTGAATGTCGAGAAACCAGAGACACGAACTGACTTAGCATACGCTGCGCGCGACGATTACCATAAAAGGCAAGTCGGAACGCGTCGAGTAAATCGGAACGCCCGGAAGTCCATCTGCACTCAACAAAGCTCAAGGGACAATCCAAAAAGAGCGTGGAAGGTCTGAGGATAGTCTATCATCCCCCAGACAACATTTTGGCACTCAGACGACCCATTTACAAGCCTTACTCAAGCCACATCGCACCCATTCACCTCCGCTGTCCCTTTTCAACATGTCCAGCACAAGTTGCCAAATAAGGCAAGTCCTCGTGTGCTGCACATGTCGGAAGGTTCGGCACACCCCCGGAATCCTCAAAATAGCTTCCTCATGTAGTATACCTCTAGCACTCAAGCTACATATGTAAAATTGAGTATCAGTGCTAGATATCGAGAAAATTGTCAATTACAGACAGACTTCAAGTATGATGTGCGCGAGAATTGCCATACAAGGCAAGAGCGCACAAGTTACACATCTTTGGCTGGGGCGTGCGGCAAAGGGGGCGGACATCGTATTTGATAGATATGAAGTAGTCTACAGGAAACGACGAGACAGAGAACTAAGGGACGAGTGCGACGAGGATGAAGTGCAGGAGGCAGCGCGGAGCGCTGTCCGGCTCCAGGAACCTGGGGTGTGGATGAGCTGCGAGGGCGGGCGGGAACATTCGCCTTGCAGCGCATCCGTGGGTGCCGCAGGGCCCGGAACCCGGGGCCGGGAAGGCGGATGCGACGCTTCGGGGGGGCGAGGCGTCGCCAGGGAGAGGCGGGTGGGTGAAAGCGAAGAAACCGGAGCGCTGCTCCCGGTGAGCGAGCCACGGGCAAAGGTAGTGGCGGGAGAAAAAAAGCGATGCCGCCACTGCCTTCGCTTAGCCAAAGACTAAGCTCTGGCCCGTGCCTTTGCCATGTGACAGAGCGGCGCAGTCGGAAGCCCCGGAAGCCTTCCAAGGGACAATTTCATGCTGCAGAAGCTACGGAAGCTATGGGACAACTACGGAATATGTACGGAAGGTTGCGGAATATTCTATCAACTCTTGTTGAGCCTATTCGCCCTCCAAAGAAGCCTTTGGTACACTACAAAGTACAAAATGGACTCAGACAATTCAATGAAAAATATTCTACAGCCACTTATTAATAGCCTGGGAGATGCTATGGTCCACATCTTCCAGGCAAGATCCTTCCTCAAGGCCCTCTGTTATCTGTCAGAACTACTTACAGGATCGCAGCTAACTGATCCATACTCGATATGTCCAGCATGCATTAAACATGCTGCGACAAGATTTCGCTTACCCCTGGAAGTAACTCAGCTCCAGGGGAAGATCCACTAAATTTGGCAAATCATACGATCTAGCCGAAACATGCCCCTACAAGATAACCGGAGGCATTGTACCGGTTCCCTCCACCTGATGGACGATCCCTCGAGTATGGAAATGATACAGCATGGCGAAACATGCTGCACACTCCATCCACAATTCACAATATCAATCACATCCATCCACCAAGGAGACGACCCCCATTTATGGCAAGTCATCTATACTTAGCCGAAACATGCTTGCACAAGATATTGCTTGTCCTGGATTCAATTCTGCCACCGGGCAGATAACCACTTAGATTAGGGATGAAATGCAGCATGAACGGCACATGCTGGGCATCCCGTTTTGAGTCACACAGTAGATTCGGCCATCAATTCCCTACATTCAAGACTTTGGACTCGGACTTCAAGCTGGACCATGAGATAGACAGGTCCAACGTCAAGATCGTTGCCGACTCGCATCTCGCTGGCTGTAATCACGCCAAACTAGGCGATTGATCTGCTGTAAATCGTGAACGCGAGTGTGGATCCTTTCTGGTTCCACGTCTACCACTACCTGCAAGTTCATTCACGTCAATCTGCAGAAGTAAAAGTATTCGGTTGATGACCTCAATGACATGGCGTCCGCAGATGGACTCGACCTCATCAAGCCGTTGTTGAAGAAGGTTGTCGAAGCATTTCCTCATCTCAGGACTTGAAGACCGAAAGGAATGGACGAGGCCACAAAGAAATTCGTGAGTTCACGGTCTACCTGCAAGTACGGTCGACTGCGACTACAACTGAAGCAAAGTGACTGGGAAGGCCCGTGAAAATGACCACAACTCATGTTGCAAAGCAGTTCTTCCAGACGCTGCGTTGCTGAGGTTTGACGAAAGAGATTGGCGTCGTGTGTCATTCACAACATTGGGGCTGGAGTTGTTTTTGTCCACTCACCATAAATTTTCAATGCTGTCCGTCCATCCAATATGTAATACCGCCATGTCCATCCTTCTTGCACCCCAGTGTACAATACAGCGTGTACTCTACAGTCTCTAGTCGACAACGTCAGCAGCAGCGGCTAGTAGGTCTGGAGACTTGAAGAAGCTCACAGATCTCTTCGACACTGAAGCCAAAGCCCCAGAGGTCCATCGCACGTTGTTTTAGGCCTTCTCTGATACGTCTGTTCCCCACTCTTGCAGCACTCTGGTATGCGCACGTGTTGCATCGACGCTGGGTCACTGATACGGCTCACACTTTTCCTTTTCGGGCACACGAAAACGAAAAATACCCAAATCGCATTACCATCGCAAAGCGCTGTAACAGCCCATGCTGATCGTTTCAGTCTGCGTCACCACAGCCTAGCAGCCGCTTGGTTGCTCGGCGATGATGAAGCCGACTAGCCCCTGTGAGAAACCGGAGCGGAAACGGCGACGTGAGTGCTGTGGGACTCGGCAAACGCCCCTACCCAACAAAACTGCCGGCGTTCTGCTGGATTCGAACCCGCGACTCGACGAGCTGGCCCTGCAAACGGCCCCGGGGAGGTTGCACATGCCTCTAAGCCATACGACCCGCTATTTCACGCTTCAGCTCGCCTTTAGACTGGGTCCAAATAGTACCTGTTGCGTTTGGTTTCTCGACAGTAGACACATATGTACAGTACAGTACGTACGTTTGGGCCCGCCTCGTGTCGCCGTATCTACCCCTAATGGTCATCAAGAACACGCAATCGGAAGGCGGGTCACGAATGCCCACGCGGGGCGATCCCGCTATGCCCCCCTACTCCCCCCAACCGACGTGCACAACCTCGTCTCTGCTCTTCCCAGACATGCGCACTCGGTGCGTCGTCCACTGCATCACACAGAGCGAGCATCTCCTCCCTCATGCCTTCCTTCCCTTGTCGCGGTGCGACACGAGCCCAACTATGTGCTCACCCGTGGCCTGACTCCGTCGACCAGCCCAGAAAAATGAACGGGGGCGTCGCAGCCGATGCTGCATTAGCGGTTGGCTGCCAGACAGCACGCTGTAGATGGGAGCACTGTGACAGACCGGGGGACCTCTTCCTTTCACGCGAGGAATTCCACTGGCGCCTATTCGGTCACATGAATTCGTCGCACGGATGTTACTGGGTAGATGCTGTGTCCGGTACACATTGCAGACAGCTTGTGGAGGACTGTGCAGACCATTATTCCCCGGCACCATTCTGTGAACGTCCGAGAACATGCACAAGCAGAGTACTGCCACGTTTTCTCTGAATTGTGAGCCCCGTGCCTTCTTTCCTGCACCACGCCGGATTCACCGGAGCCGTCAGGTTCGTCGACTCGGTCGGCGACGGAAGTCAGTGGCTGCGACCTCAACCACCTTCCACCCACAGTCGTGCTCACGACGCTTCCCACCTTCTTCTTGTCGAGCTGCGCCAACCCAGACGATGACGGCGTGCCCAACGTGGATGCCCTGTCCCCTACGTCGAACGCCTTCAGGCTGGTTTCGTCCACCCCCTTACGACTCCCGTTGCGCATCTGCGTTGGCATTCCAACCCGTCTTGCCATTTCAGACACACAGGCACAATCTGAAGAAGCTCGTGTGGGGTGTGGGCTCTCTGTGTCATGATGGCGGCGTGGCAGACGCCTTCTCTTCTATGGCACCTCCATCGGGTGTTGCTGCGGGAATTGTGAGAGACTTCCCCAAGCCCTTGCAAATGAAGGGCTTTGGGACCAGCTTTGAGTCATTCTCGTTGACGGCATGGTCCAAGGTCGCAGACAAGACGAGCGCATGAGCACACTCGGTGCGAGAGCGTTGCCCGCGTGCTTGATCTGTGACGCGGTGCCTTTAGGCAGCAAGAAGCCCTCAACGATGGGCCGTCGCGCCCAGTCTGAGGCCCAGCCCCGTGGTCGTCCAGCCACACGTCGCATGCTGACCGACGGCGCGCCATCCAACAGCTCCGGTCGCTCTCGCAGCAGCGTCCGCTGTGGTCCGCTCACGCTAACCCTGCCAATAACGAGGGAAGGGGGGTCGAAAATGAGGCGAAAATCGCCGCCAAACCAGCCAAGTAGGCCGCAGCCCCGGCGAGCGAGAAAAACGGCACAGAGAAAAAAGCGGAAGAGCCCACCATTCGTCAACACCACGCCAAAGGGTGACAAGAAAGGTCCACCCATGCACATATCGCTGCGCATTCCCGTGCAGACGCGTCTCGGCCAATGCCGGCGTGGTACATCAGGAAGTCCATGAGGCAACGGTATGGCCCTTCGCTTTTATCCTCCCCCTCTCGAGCACAATGTCTTGCTGGGGGCTCGTTTGCGCATGCCTTCAGATGCGTCTCCGCCTCCTGTTTCTTCATCTGGCAGCTTGAAGGGCCGCATCTGGCTGTCGCACTTCTTCTACCCCAGACTGATGCGCTAGTGACGCTTCTGTCTCCCCATGGCAGTTTCGCGGTGCCCCTCCGTCCTTTACACCGACCTTGCACCCCCGCTTTGGTGTGTAGCGTCGTTAGCTCGATCGTTGTGAGCATCGTCGCCTGGTTCGACTGGAATGTACGTGCACAGCGCTTGTGTTACTTCCAGTATGTTGTTTTCAAGCCTCATAGATTTCCAAATCTGGGGCCTGGTCGTCCAGGGCTGCCCGTGCCTTCTGCACGCCCTCTTGACTCAACCTAGCGTTTGAGACGCTTATGTGTGCAATTATACTCAGGCAGGATGGGTTCGGAGCCCGCCCCGACTTTTGTCAGGCTGGACAACTTTCCAACCATGGCGCAGACGTCCAGCTTCCCATACTGTCCCGCATGCGGTGCACTCTGTCCCAATGACAACGACAGCATCTCATTGTCTGTTTCACACCGACACACTTCTCTGACCCAAACAACTCCTGTGCAGTAACGTGGTCGATGACTCGCCAGCACGACGGACTCTCAACGTCAGCGTCTCACTGCTGTGCTTCTCTGACGGCAATTCATTGGCACAGCAACAGTAGACCGGACGACTGAAGCCCAGCGTCGAACGCGCGGGTAACACATTTACTGGGTTCGGTGCAGCCTAACCTCGAAGCACACAAATACCCGAGCGTCTGGCCCTCTGGGGTCTGGCCTTCCATACTTCCCCGCGACAGCGTCTCAGTCCATGAAATCAAAGCGCGGCGTTCTACAGCCACTGATGAATCAAATACGGCCAAGCCGCCAATCTCCTTTCTCTGCAACGTGATTTGTCGCCATGCCAGGCTCTCAGCGTCTCTTTTTCACTACCTCGCTTCCCCAGCATGAAGCGGGGTTCGACGGGCATGATTTGTGCACACAGTCCCATTTTTCAGCACGAGGTAATTGCAATTTAGTTCCCTTGGTAACAGCCACCAAAGTACAACTCGATTCACAACCTTAACAAGACAAGGTTCAACAACGAGCGTACTGGCGCTCTTTGGTGCCATGCAGGTCTGGGTTGGACAAATGCTGAGTGAGCCGCTTCAAGCTCAACTTGAAGTGAACGCCCCCATTTTAATGACACGCGACAGCCAAGCCTAAGAACTGGGAGGTCCAGGCTGCAGGAGGCCAGCGGCCGGTGTTCTTATATGCAAACTATACACACGACCTGGACGGTCCATGTAATGGCGGTCTTCTTGTCTCTGTGAGTCAGCCAGGTTCATGTATGACAGCGTTTGTAGTCTAAACAATTTAGGCCCACACGCATATTTTTATGTCGCTCAGTTCCGTGGATCAAGAACCAAAGGCCACTCGGTCCTGGAATGCACGGATTCACGGACTGCATCGCGTGACAAATGCGGCCATTGCGTATGTCGCTACGCAGGTTCGTAAGCATCTCTTGGTGCCCACACGACAGCCGACGGGGATCTGCCCAGACCATAAGCATCTAAGAGCCATAAGAGCCAATTTAGTGCCAAATTTGAAGCCCGACATGGCGTAGACGGATGCCTCAGCTGTTCATGCTGTCCGGAAACAGCCAGACTTTCGTTGAAGACAGCAAAACATCAACCGCCGCCATGAGAGCCACTATCCATGAGGACCTAAAAGTTGCAACAGGCCGATTAGCACTTGCTGTAAACAGCTTGTAAGACACAGAGGGCTGCCTCAGCTGTCCATGTTCTTTGGAGGTAGAAGGCGCGGACCTCACACACATGGAGAGACATTCGTCGTCGACAACGACTTCGAGGAGTTTAATGACAACAGTAGCCAACATTCGGGGTGGCAGCTCAGACGCGATCATGGAGCATAAGGGTTAGCAAACGCCATCAAGTATCAGTGGCTGCAGACTGCCAGCGATTGCTGAGGCAATTCGATCTGCGGTTGAGTCACATAAAAGTAGGGCGATAAGAGTAGGGCGCGGTTATGAACTGTGCTCGAAAACAAGGAGATTGCACTTTTTTTTAACGTATGTTGAGCGTGGGGTTCCAGATCTGGAATTGCATTTGAGAACGCCTCGCCTCGCCTTGAACGCGGAGCATGCCCTGCCGACAGGTTGGCAACGGCCCCAAAGAAACTGCCCTGCATCTATGGGAGGTCAGCCGGGGGATAGACGACCTTTGCTTTGCATTCGGCATCTCGCGTGCAAGTCTCTATCACTGGCAGGCAGCCTTTGATAGCCGTTGCCTCAGCGGCGATGGCCACTCAAACTCCCCTCCACGGCCCCACGTCGCGGTCCAACTAGCATCAGCAAAAGTGTCAATGCCTAGCATGGCCATGCAAGGCCATGCAAGGCCTCGCCAGGCCCTGTAAGCCAAGCCGGCCTTGCAAGGCCTTGCATGGAAGCACCACGAGCTAGCCAGGCCTCCCAGCGCCTTGCAAGGCCAGCTCGTCGCCGAATCTTACGCTGCCTTGCAATGCCTTGCATGGCCTTGCCAGGTTGGTTTAGGGCTGCGAGGCCTCACCAGGCCCCGCAGGTCACACCGGTTAATAGGGATCAAATAATATTAGCAACTACACAGTAGTACATCGTACACGAGCAACGTGATCACCTCGATACCGTAGCATCCAAAATGTACACTGAGCACAAACACGAAGCGAGGTTTGGAGCACGAGAGTGAAAGCGATTGATGAGCAAGAAAGGGGACTGGTGAGCAAGAAAGGGATGGTTTTGAGGCGTTGA